>NC_069473.1:2558494-2577449 GCF_026875155.1 Cherax quadricarinatus
ACGAAAAAGATCACAAATAAAGGGTTTGGGTTGCCAGGCAAACCACACCATTCTGAAATCCATTGATAAGAAACACCAATATGAAAAGCAATATAGACAGGGCTTAATACACAAAGATATTCTTAAACACTATTCATCAGTCCTCACCAAAGTAATAAAGAAAGCCAGACAACTATCTACTCCAGTAGATTCACTGACACAAGAGGAGATATAAAAAAAGACCTGGAAAACACTCTCTCAGATTCTAGGGACCCACAAACTGAAAAAAAAACAAGAATATTGTCCTAATTAAACCTAATGAACCACCACTGCATCCCACTGACACAGCTAACATGATAAACGACTTCTTCTCAACCATAGGTTCTAATCTCGCCAATAAAATCCCACGTACCAATGCCCATGCGGGGACTACCTAGATGGGAATTTCCCAAATTCCTTCTATCTTGCTCCAACTGAGCCCACGGAAGTCACTAAGATTATAAAGTCACTTAAAAATAACTCAGGGAATCTGTCTCATGTCCCACCATTATTGTACAAGAGAGCGGCCCATGTCCTCTCGCATGCTATCTCATTACTTTTTAACAAGTCACTAGAAACTAGCACCTTCCCGAAACTACTCAAGACGGCAAGGGTTACACCAATACATAAAGGTGGTGACCCTACAGATTTAAACAACTGTAGGCCAATATCAAACTTACCATTGCTATCCAAAATCTTTGAGAAACTCGTGCACAGGAGACTATATTCAACCCTTGCCAATTTGGATTCAGGAAAAATAAAAGCACTAACGATGCAATCATAACAATGCTAGATCTGCTTTACAAAGCATTGGAAAATAAGGAATATCCACTAGGAATTTTTATTGACCTAAGAAAAGCTTTTGACACAGTAGACCACGGCATCCTACTCCACAAACTTAACCATTATGGTATAAGAGGCCATGTGCTTGCATATTTCAAATCTTACCTTACTAATAGGTATCAGTATGTCACCATTAAAGGCACAGCATCAACAACACAGCCACTTGATACTGGAGTTCCGCAGGGAAGTGTCCTTGGTCCCCTGCTTTTCCTCATATACATCAATGATCTTCCAAACGTATCTCAACACCTGAACCCCATTCTCTTTGCTGACGACACGACTTATGTCATCTCTCACCCTAATCTTGCCACCTTCAACACCATTGTTAATGAGGAGCTGATCAAAATATCGACTTGGATGACAGCCAATAAACTTGCGCTTAACGCTGACAAAACCTACTACATTATGTTTGGTAGCAGAGCAGGAGATGCGCAAATTAACATTAAGATCGACAACACTCTAATTGCCAGGCATAATGAGGGCAAATTCCTAGGCCTATACCTCGACAACAACCTGAACTTCAGCACCCATATCCAACACATAACCAAAAAAGTATCCAAAACGATTGGGATCCTCTCCAAGATACGATACTACGTGCTGCAAACTGCCCTTCTCACACTATACCATTCACTTATATATCCATACCTCACCTATGCTATCTGTGCTTGGGGTTTGTGGCATGCAAAGAGTATGTAACCTTTATTCGGCGCATGTACACACCCTCATTTACAGGCTATCTCCCCCAATCAGCGAACCAGGTTGCTAAGAGTTGATGATGGGGCCCCGTCGTTCAACTAGTGACCAGGTTCTAGCCAATAAGAAGATGGTTTTGGCAATCGCAGAGGTTATGTGGGTACCGCTCTCCTGTCTGCCCTTGTCATTCCCATTCTAGAGCTGGTTGAAGCACGGTCTGCTATCTTGTGGCTTCTATTTCTGCTTTGCTTACCGTGGAGTGCACTATACTTATCACTGTACATAGTGTACATATTGCTGTTCTAAATTGGTGAAGGATAATATAAGTCAAAAACTTTTTCTACTGAGTTTATTTGCTCCCATAAACCCGGGGAAAACAGCCATTTGGAATCCTGGGATGTAATATGGGTAGCCTGTCCGAGAGTTGAGCTGGACTTAGAGAAACGGTTGAGCTTAGGGTGAAGCTCGTAGCAGGAACATTGTGCAGCTTGCTGTCTGGCATTGCTTTACAAATTTTGCGTGTCAGTTGTTACTAGCCTGTCCGGTGTGGAGGAATTTTGCAGTCAGCTTTGTTGTATGCGTATTCTGCAATCGTACTGTGCATAGCTAAGCTTTGTTCTGCAAATTAACGTGTTACGTTGGGGTATTCTGCAATCGTACTGTGCATAGCGAATAATTTATGCCACCTAGACGAGTCAGACGTCTGGTGTCGGCATATACTTTGCAAAAACCTACCTAAATTGTCCCTACAGCGTTGTTGGCAAATTGCTCGTTCCATTGGCATTAAATACAAACGCACTCTCACAGCTGCACAACTGCGTTCACTGATTGCTGACAAACTTATAGAAGAAGAGATGGCACATCAGACTCCTCCCTCTACGGGAGCTAGGGCAAAAACTCCTATGTTCTCGCAGGAGGAAGATGATACACCTACGGAGCAAAATGGTCAGTATAGTGCAGCTGGGTTGTCTCAGGGTGAATCAGCGTCGTTGGCACTTGAGCTGGCAAAAATCAATCTTGAGCAAACTAGGGAACAGAGAGCATTCGCAAGGGAAGAATTTGATAGGGAAAGAGAGAGGAGGCAGTTTTCGCATTCTGTAAATGATTTTAGTTTACAAAAAGCAGTACAGTTTGTTCCCCGCTTCAATGAGGCCGAACCAGAGCAATTTTTCGAAAGCTTCGAAAATCAGGCTCGAGCCTTGAGGTGGCCGGAACAGCATTGGGCATCGTTGGTTCATACAGCTTTATCGGGTAAGGCACAGGAATTTACGTCAGTATTAAATGACGCTGAATTCTCTGATTATCAAGTAGTGAAGACCAGTGTTGGGAGCATGCACATGTATCCCAGCCAAATACAGAAAAGCATTTAAATTAAGCAGGCGGCAGCTTGGTCACTCCCTAGTGGACTTTGTGAGACAGCAAACCAAAGCTTTTACCAGCTGGTATAAAGCAAGTGGTGTCTCTACCTTTGAGGAGCTGGTGCAGCTTATTCTGATTGATAACCTGCTGGAGTCTGTGGGACCAGAGGTTCGAGTCTTTCTGCAGAATCGTGACTTAACCACTGCATTGGAGGCAGCCAGGTTGGCTGATACCTTCGAAACTAACCGCTCCTTGTCCGAGCGGTCCCGTCTCTCTTCAACAGCCTGGCATGAGCAGAGATCGTCAACCTTGGAGAATGAAGTGCCAGCCGGAGGGAGAACGTCTACTTCAGCCAACCAAGTCACCTGGTGAGCCACGCTTCTCAACATATGGTCCACCTGCGGAGAGGCAAACTACTCATGGTGCATCTCGACAACAGTATCCAGAGAGACACCAGCCAGAACGACACCATTTGCAACGTCAACAGGGAGTAAAGGGCAAGCCTGTCGTCTGCTTCAGGTGCAATAAAGTAGGTCACATCAGTCCCAACTGCCCCCATAAACCCCAACCCATTGGGAAAATCTCTAATATCCCTAGTAACATGTCCCCTAGAGAAGTAGAAAAAGGTATGGCCCCTTATTATTGCAAGAGTCTTATTTCCCTTCAGGAAAACTCAGAAACAACTAAAGTAAAGACCTTTAGAGATACTGGAGCATATTGCTCACTTGTAAGAGGGAATATTACCCCTTTCAGAGAATACTTCTTTGAATTCCTCTGCTTTATTGGAAGCATTTGGAGGAGCTATATATTCTGTTCCTTTGCATAAAATTTATGTACAGTGCAAATATTACACTGGGTACTTGACTGTAGGTGTCTCAAAAGGATTTCCCATGAAAGATGCAATGTTATTACTGGGTAATAACATTACTACTGTTAGTTCGTGTCCTGAACCTATAATGATTAATTCTTCTCCGGTGTTGGCCATAACTCGGGCAACATCCGAAGGGTTGTCTGGAGAGAATGTTGACCTATCCTTGGACGACTCCGATCTCGGAATAGCCACGTTGTTTTATGAGGCACACCGGCCGGAGCCTCGTAAATCAAGTGAACAGACCCCGATCAAGCCTTCCTATTCCCAGGTTGCAGGATTGCCAGATGTCTGTTTCCATGCCCGAGGGACTGTCCGAGAGGAACAACGAAAGGACCCTTCTTTAAAATTCGCTTTGAGGCAGCCATGGGTAAATCCTCTTTGGGTCATCCGGTCAAGTATGAAGTTAAAAACGATTATTTGATCTGCACTGAGACTGGTAAGGAGATAGAGGGCCGGCAATTGTATGACAGGTTAGTGGTTCCAACAAAGTATAGACCTCAAATATTAAATATAGCTCATAATACGTCATTAGGAGGTCACTTAGGAATTACAAAAACCTTGTATAGAATCGCAAAAGAATTTTATTGGCCAAAATTAAAAAGATGTGAAGAATCATATTAGGTGTTGCCGAGAATGTCAGCAAGTTGGGAAACCTGGACATTCCATTAAACCTGTACCTCTCCAACCTATACCTGCTGATGGAGAACCTTTTGCAGATTTAATTATAGATTGTGTAGGTCCACTACCTAGGTCAAAGTCTGGAAATCAGTATTTATTTACGATTATGGATAAAGTAACCAGATATCCTGAAGCAATTCCCATGCGTAGTATTAATACTAAAGCTATTCTCAAAGCTTTAACAAAATTCATTTCTTGTTTTGGCATTCCTAAAACTATTCAAAGTGATCAAGGTACTAACTTCACTGCCAAAGCATTTAGGGAAGTATTAACTAGGTTAGGGATAATCCACAACTTCTCCACTGCCTATCATCCTCAGTCCCAAGGCGCCTTGGAAAGATTCCATCAGACATTAAAAACAATGATGAAGTTTTTGCATGCACTTTCCTACAGACTGGAATGAATCACTACCTTTGTTGCTGTTCTCAGTACGAGAGACTGTGCAAGAGTCTACAGGGTATAGTCCTTTTGAGCTGATCTTTGGGCACAATGTACGAGGTCCTCTTCGGGTGCACAAAGAAGGATGGATGGGAGAAGACGTTAGCTGAACACTCTACAATCCGTCTTCAAGGTTGCAGGTGGCACGTCAGTTAGCCAAGGCTAACCTAAAGACAGCTCAAAGTAAGATGAAACAGAGGTACGACAGAAGTGCACAATTCCGCTCCTTCCATCCAGGAGACAAGGTGTTGGTGCAGGAACCTATACCTGGCCACACCTTGAAAGTTAGATTTACGGGACCTATGCAGATTGTAAGTAGATTATCTGATGTAAATTATGTGGTACCTCCCATTGATAAGACCTCAAAAACTAAAACTTACCACATTAATCAATTAAAATACTTCCATACACCAGATAAAGTCCCAGTAATGACTCTGTCCTCTACCTCTGAGGACGACTCTGATTCTTTGCACTCTATCTCTGAAATTAATATTAAACTTTCAAATTCTGTCCTCCTCAAGGATCCTAGCCCTTTAATGGAGGAATTATCTGAAATGCAAGCAACAAATTTAACTGAGCTTCTACAGTCATATCCTAATATTTTTTCGGATGTGCCGAGAAAATGTACGTTAGGTTATCATGATGTAGATGTGGGAAACTCTAAACCAATTAAACTCTCCCCCTACAGAGCTAATCCTGAAAAGCAAAGGTTACTTCAGCAGGAAGTAGAATTTTTGTTAAAGCATGGTTTAGTGGAGGAGGAGTCTAATCCATGGGCTTCACCGTGCATCCTTGTGAAGAAGGCTGATGGAGGGTTTCGTATGTGTACAGACTACCGTAAACTGAACGAGGTCACAATTACAGATGCTTACCCTCTTCCTCGTCTGGATGACGTAATTGAATTTGTGGGTAAGGCTACTTTTGTGTCCAAATTAGATCTCCTTAAAGGCTACTATCAGGTACCTTTGACAGATAAGGCGAAGGAAATCTCTGCCTTCGTAATTCCAGGAGGTCATTATCAATACAGTTACCCCCTTCGGAATGAAAAATTCCCCCTCTTCATTCCAGAAACTTATCCATCAGGCAATTAAAGGACTTGAAGGCACGGCAGCGTACCTAGATGATATTGTTGTGGTGTCTGATACTTGGGATCAACACCTACTTAGACTTAAGGCTCTGTTTGAGACCTTTAAGAGTTCCCATTTAACAGTTAATTTATCTAAATCTTCCTTTGGCCAGGCCACTGTCACTTTTCTAGGCCATGAAGTAGGTAGTGGTAAAGTTGCACCTAAACTTGCTAAAGTTCTTTCTGTTAAAGATTATCCAGTTCCTCATGATAGGAAATCTCTTCAACGTTTCCTAGGCATGAAAAGGATTTTACAGAAGATTCTGTAAGAATTTCTCGGATATTGTAGCCCCTCTTACCTCTCTTACCAGTCACAAAGTTCCCTTTAATTGGACCTCAGACTGTAACACTGCTTTTAATAAAGCAGACTTCTCCAAACCTTTTTCATTACAGGTTGATGCTTGTGAGTCTGGGGTTGGGGCAGTACTATTACAAATCGGGAACAAGGAGTTGCAGCCTGTAGCATACTTTTCAGCCAAGTTCCAGCCACATCAGAGGGCTTACTCTACCATTGAAAAAGAAGCCCTCGCGCTGGTACTGGCTTTGGAGCATTTCGATGTTTATGTGGGCCAGACATCGCAGGTGGTCAGTCTACAGTGATCACAATCCTCTAGTATATCTCCAAGCCATGAAGAACCACAACACAAGGCTTATGCGCTGGACGCTAAGGCTGCAGCCATATAATATGTCCATTAAATATATTGCCGGCAAAGAAAATATGTTGGCAGACTCTATCTAGAGTATAATATTTTATTTAGGTTAGGATGTTATTTGTGGTAACCCCTTTTCATGCTCTTTTTTATCCCCTGGTGTGGGGTTTTTTTTTAGAGGGGATGCGGGCTACCGTCCGCCTGTATCTTGGACCTATGCTAGCCTGTCTGACTGCTGTCTCACTCTAAGTTTAGGGTTTGGCTTTTGGTCAAGAGAAAAGCTGAGCTCTATCTAAGAGTTGGATGGTGGAGAGGAAAGGCGGTCCCATTATTTTTGTGCCATGGCGGCACGGTTACCACTGGGAGGTGGCAGCCTAATCCTGAGCCTTCTCGGGGTGGGGGTGTGGCATGCAAAGAGTACGTAACCTTTATTCGGCGCATGTACACACCCTCATTTACAGGCTATCTCCCCCAACCAGCGAACCAGGTTGCTAAGAGTTGATGATGGGGCCCCGTCGTTCAACTAGTGACCAGGTTCTAGCCAATAAGATGGTTTTGGCAATCGCAGAGGTTATGTGGGTACCGCTCTCCTGTCTGCCCTTGTCATTCCCATTCTAGAGCTGGTTGAAGCACGGTCTGCTATCTTGTGGCTTCTATTTCTGCTTTGCTTACCGTGGAGTGCACTATACTTATCACTGTACATAGTGTACATATTGCTGTTCTAAATTGGTGAAGGATAATATAAGTCTAAACTTTTTCTACTGAGTTTATTTGCTCCCATTACACCCGGGGTAACAGGCCATTTGGAATCCTGGGATGTAATAGGGATCAACTGCAGCAACACGCCTAAAGCCAATAATAACCCAACAAAAAGCCGCAGTAAGAATAATCACTAAATCCCATCCCTGGCAACAACTCCCCCCCCCCCACTCTTCAGAGATCTAAACTTACTCCCTGTTCAGAACATCCACACTTACTACTGTGCAATCTACATCTACAGGACCTTAAATTCCAATATTAACCTTGACCTAAAACGCTTTCTTGATAGTTGTGGCAGAACCCACAGGCACAACACCAGACACAAACATCTCTGACATTCCCCGTGTCCGACTAAACCTTTACAAAAATTCAATGTATGTCAAAGGCCCTAAAATCTGGAACACCCTACCTGAAAGTTCTAAAACTGCAGACACATTCATCACCTTCAAAATTACCATCAGAAAATATCTCATCTCCCTGATACACCATGTCAACTAATTACACGAACACCACATGGTGGTTAACACTTACACTCGCTCACCCATTTGACCATAAAGAGAAATATCAATCTCAATTTAAAAATAATGAATCTTAACTAGTCATAAGTTGGCCTGTGATACTCCAATACTGAAACTATGTATAGTGCCAAAAGAAAAGCATTCACATTGCTAAACTCACAAACTAGTATTTAGTCACTTAGCCATTTACCAAATTTAACCTCAAAATTTTTGGTAATTTTTTAAATTTTAAGATTTAGTTTGTTGCGCCCGAAATGCCTGGGCCATGCTAGGTGTTTAGGGGTTTTTCACTCAAATTTTTTTACTACATGAAAAACCACACAACCCCCAAAATTTCGGGTAAACCGGGGGGCATTGAAAATCCTTTAGAGAATAAACTTTTGAATTTAAATTTTTGAATCACCTCCATGTGATGGGTAAAAATATTTTTTCCCCAAACCCTTTTCCCTTTGTAAAATTGGGTAAAAATATTGTTCCCCATCATCTCCATATGATGGGAAAATTATTTTTCCCCATCACCTCCATGTAAAAGGGTAACAATATTTTTAAACCCATCACCCCCAAATGTGGCGGGAAACAATATTTTTAAACCCACACCTCCATGTAAAGGGAAAACCCAATATTTTTTACCCATAAACCTCCATGGGGGGGGGTTTAAACAATATGCGAAAAATTCACGATTTTCGGGGAGTTTTCCCTTTTCCCCACGAGTCGGGCAAAAAACAACACGGGTTCGATCCTCCGGTAGCCGCAGTTTGTTAATTAATCCCAAACTTGTTCCGGTTACAATTTTTCCCTTAAAAAAGTTTGAGTATTTTAGTTAGTTTGGGAAAAATTATCTTTAAAAAATTTAAAGGAGATACGCAACACTGAAACTTTACAGCAATAAAAAGTTTTCTGCAAAAACTTTAAACGTACAGCAATACAAATTTTTCTGAAACCCACTTAAAACGTACAGCAAAAAAAAAATTTCCTTCTGCAACACATAAAAGAAACAGAAACAAAGTCTTTTTTTGAAAACAAGGGAAGGGACAGAATACAAAATCTTCTGCAACACATAAACGTCCCAGCAATACAAAGTCTTCTGAAAACACATGAATTTACAGAAATACAGAGCCCTTCTGCAACACATGAACTTTAAGAAATTAAAAACCCCCTGGGGCAAAAACATGAACGTACAGAAATTACAAAATCCTCTGCAACTCAGGGAACGTGCAGCAATAAAAAGTCTTCGAAAACACATGAACGTACAGCAATAAAAAAGTTTTCTGAACACTTTGAACGTCGCAATACAAAGTTTCTGAAACACTGAACTACAGCAATAAAAAATTTCTTCTGCAACCATAACCTTTCACCCCATTCAAGCCCCTTTGCAACACATGAACTTTACAGAAATAAAAGGTCTTCTGAAACACATAAACGTACAGAAAATTTTACAAAATCCTCGGGAAAACACATGAACGAACAGAAATAAAAAAAACCCTCTGCAACTCATAAAACGTGCAGCAATAAAAAGGGTCTTCTGCAAACATGAACGTACATCAATACAAAGTCTTTTTGAAAACACGGGAACGTCCGCAATACAAAGTCTTCCTCAACAATGAACGTACATAAATTTAAAAAATTTTCTTCTGCCCCAACCAGGAACTTTTCAGCAATCCCAAAGTTTTTTGCAACCCCCATAAGAACGGGCAATATAAGCTTCTGCAACCCCATAAACGTACAGCAATCCAAAGTCTTTTTGCAAAACCCCAAAATGTACAGAAATTTCAAAATCCTCGCAAAAAACATGAACTTTACAGCAATCCCAAAATCCCCCTGCACACATGAACGTACAGAAATTTCAAAGTCTTCTGAAAACACATGAAGTACAGCAATACAAAGTCTTCTGCAAAAAAAAATGAACTTACAGCAATAAAAAATTTCTTCTGCAACACAAAAAACGTACAGAAAATACAAAGCCTTCCGCAACACATAAAGTAAAACCCAAAACAAAATCCTCGGGAAACAATGAACGTACGGAAATACAAAAACCTCGGGCAACACATGAACGTCCCAGCAAAAACAAAATCCTCTGAAACCCACATGAACTTTACAGCAATACAAAACCCTTTCGGGCAACACATGAACGTACAGCAATACAAAGTTTCTGCAAAAACATAAAATTACGGGCAATAAAAATTTTCTTCTCCCAAAATAGGGAAACGTAAAACAATACAAAATCCTCTTGCAAAACATGAACTTTTTTGGAAATTTCCCAAAACCCTTTCTGCAACACTTGAAAACGTACGGGAAATCCCCAAAATCCTTTTTGAAAACCATGAAACTACGGGGCAATACAAAATCCTCTGCAAACATAACGTCCCATCAAAAATCAACACCCTCCCAACACATGAAACGTACGGCAATAAAAAAAACCCCTCTGCAACACATGAACCCTACTTCAATACAAAATCCTCTGCAGCCATGAACGAACTTTCAATAAAAAAAATCCCTGCAACACATGAACTTTACGCAATAAAAAAACCTCTGCAACACATGAACTTTCAGCAATACAAATCTTCAAAAAACATTTTGAACGTACAATAAAAAATCCTCTGAAAACACATAAACCCGTAAAGCAAAAAAAAAAATTCCCCCTGCAACACATGAACTTTACAGAAATTACAAATAACAGTACAACAGCACGAGCCCAAACTACAAATTACTTGAACCCAGGCAGCCAGTGCTTGTCTCTATTAAAAACCAAAGTCAAAATCATTAGTTTCGGTCCTGCCCATAAGTTTATAAATTCCCATCCATTTTTTTTTATCATTAATACAAAATTAAAACGAGATTATTTGATACTTTTTTTCTTAGTTTCTTTTTACTTTTTATTTTTAATGCAGAATCGGGAAAAAGTGGTAGTGTTTCTCCTTGTATATTACAAAATGTATACAAAAAAAAATTTTGGTATTTCTATTTTTTGGGGCCCCTTTCCGGGCCTCGGGGGGAGCTGCCAGTGTATTAGAAGTTTGTTTAATGCAAAAAATATAAATATTCATGTTTGTTTATTTTTATTATTAATCTGAAATAATGTTTAATTTTCCCCATTTGGGTTTTATTTTGGGAGATTAAACCCGGACCTCCTAAGTTGAAGAGAAATTATTCTGCGTTTTTTTTTTTCCCAAAAAAAATACACCCCGAAGTGTATGATGAGTAAAAGATAATTTTGTATTTTAAAAAAATGCTGGATGTCATTGTTTTTAAACCCCCGTAATTAACAGATTTTAGGGCTTTCGGGAATGAATATGAGGGGAGAAAAGACACCGACAGACAGAAAAAAAGGGTTGCCCTCTCGATGAGATTTTAAAACCTTTTTGGTTTACAGGAGACAACCCAGAACAAGGAGGGGGTGTTGCTGTGTGGGTTCTGTAAAAACATATATGTTCCCCGTAGATTTTATTTTTCCATTCCTTTCTCACGTGGGGTGGGGTGTTCTTAAAAATTTGCATAAACAAATAGTTCCCCCTTTTCTAGCATGTGCGATGTACAGCCCCAGGGACAACATGAAGCCCATCAAATTCCTAATGGGAAAAAGTGGACCCCCTTTTGCTTCAAACAAAATGTTAACAAATATAATCGTGGTGGGCCCCAGGGCAATTATAAAGAGGGGTTTAAAAGACCTTCTCGCATGTTCGCATGAGAAATTTTGTTGACTCCCCCCCCTCACATCTCTGGTCCTCCCCCGCCCAGTTAATTTAGTGATTGGCAGGAAAAGGGACAAAACACCTGTCAAACCCCCCGACTATGTTGGAAACTTTTGACCACAAGGCCGGGCTTTACGACACTGAAGATTCATCAGAAGAGGTGAGGAAATCCAACCACCCAAACTGGCCCGTGGTTTAAAAAGGGGGAAATGGGCAGGGCCCTTTTTCTCGGAAAATCGCCCCCTCCGGGTTGGAATTTCTTTTTTCTCCAAAGGTTTATGTTACAACCAAGGGGAAAAACCTTCTCTGAACATTTTTCTTAATCTACAACAAGGAAAACAACCCTCACCCCTGTGCTAAGTACAAAGCTTGGAACGTACAGCAAACAAAGTCTTCTGCAAAACATGAAATTTTCAGCAATACAAAGGGCTTCTGAACACCTTTAAATACAGCAATAAAAAGAAGAAACAAAACCCCCCCGGCAGAATGTAAAGAAGCCTACAGATTTAGCCTTGGTTCGCTTTCATTGTAGAGAGGCTGCTACGCTTGAAATGATAAAATCCCACTACCCACAACCCAAAACCCGCACAGGGAAGCCTGTAGGCCCTATGGGGTGAAGTTCAAAAGTGGGCCATTTTTTAAAAAGGGGGGCCCGACACAAAAAGGGAAAGCTAGGTCAGGTAGGTAGACTCCCCAAAAACCCGGTGGTTTCCCTTTTCAAGGATAACAAGTTTATCTGCCCCGAAAGAATCATTTTCCCCCTCTAAATCTACAATATTGGACCACCCCCTAAATAGTTGTCAGGAAAAGTCGACCTCTTTGGGGTTTAAAACTTTTTTCCCGCCCAGATGGAAGTTCCCGGGTCCAGCAGGGGACCCTCCCTTTGGCCCAGCTTTCCCGAAACTGTGGGCAAAGCTGTCAATTTATGACAAAAAGGCAGGAGGTTTTATCTTCTTTAAAACGCTAGAACAAAAAAAGGTTTTGGACCCCCGATGAAGTTGAACACAAGGGTTTTCTGATCTATGTTCAACTTTTTTGCTATGGGGGCACCAGAAGTTGGGAAAAATTTAGTTTTGTAGTAGTCTGGACACTGCAGGTGCTGTCGGGCCCGGGGTTTTTAACTAAGGATTCTTACAAAACTGCAAAAAATTGGGACTTTAGCTCTTTAAAATACTCCTTTCCCCTTTCCTTCCCAAAGGGAAAAAAATCCCATCTCTTTAAAAGTAGTCCCCAAAGGGGGGAGTCGCAAAAACCTAAATTTATGCCCGTTTGGGCCCACATGGAGGGGTGGGTTTATCCCTTTTTTTTTTAAGGGAATTTTCTACCTCCCAAAGACATTCCCACTTTTCCCCGAACCCATGCAATGCAGAAAGACTGCTCAGACATTTTTTTATCTTTGAGAGGAAATACCAGCTGCTCTCAGGGACATCAGTCAACCCGCTTTTAAAAGGGATATCACCTGAGAAAAATTTATGGAGCGTGGTGCCCAATGAATGGGAAACTCCTAGAAAACGGGGATTCCCAAAAATTTTCTCAAAAGGGGTAGAAAAACCTCGTAGGAAAAACTTGCCAACCCAAAGAAATTAAGGGGCGATTAAAAAAACTAAAACATATCCTTTTTTTCTCGACAGCAGAGGCTTTCAAAACTCTGTACGAGGCAAAAACTGCTGGGTCCACCTAGAAATTTGCACCCAAAATTTCTTGGATTGCCTTTTCGCTGTCTTGTTTTTTCGACTTCGGTAAAAGAATAGAGAACTAAGAAAGATAACTTGTTTTCTCGCCCGGAAACCCGGTTTTGGGTAGATCTGTTAAATTTAGGAGAACCTCCCGCACTGGAAAAATGTGGCTGGCCCCCTTTCAATTTAGGCAAAATACAATTTAAAGTCCCAAAGGGCCACACTCGGTCAATTTTAAAACAGCCCGACAAGAAAAAAAATCTTTTTCCACAAAAAGTTCCAAATTAAATTTTTATTATCTTTAAAGAACATCACTTCAAACTGAGATGTTCCAAATTCCCAGAATGACTCGAGTATTAAAATTTTCTTAAAAGCATAAGCAAAAATTGGTAACAGCAAAAGCAAAAAGTTTCATTTTAGATGAAAAATAGAAAAAACCCAACTGTTAGCAAGTCGATGGGGCACTATTAAAGGGGGGTCAGGGCGGGGTTTTGGCACCAAAATCAGCTAGTAAAACTCTCACAAAGCGTGGTGAGGCTCAGTATTGCCGCCCTCTCTGCTTTTAACTATTTAAACGAAAAAATGATTCCCGTCGTAATTTTCCCGGTTTGGGTTTTTTGCCTAGCTTTAAAAATGTAGTTTTTAAAAAGTTAAACTTGACTAGAAAATCGGCATAAGGGACAGTGGGTTCAAGCATTTTTCCTCCCCCATTTAGACCATTGGGGTGCCAGTCCTAAGTTTTTTTCAAATCTCGGCCATCGAGCTTGTCACTCTTGGGACCCAGTGTAAAGGGGTGTCGTTCATAATCACGGAAACAAATTTTACGTATTTTTGGGATTTTAAACACGAGAAACCCCAATTTGTAGCACAGCACCTTAAAGTCCACCCTTTTCCCAAACATCACTGAGGAGTCGATCCACGTTATACATGGCTCTCCAGGTAAGTAAATATTTCTTGTAAACAGGTTTTAGATATTTGCGTTAAACCCAAAAACCCAGATTTTTCTGAGAGGAAAGGTTTCATAATTTTTTTGGACAACAATACAATTTGGCTGACGAATAGAATATACAAATTTCAAAAACGTTTTTAAAAGGTCACTTTTTAAAATTTAGAAACTAAAAAATGAACCTATTAGCAGGGAAATTAAATTTGTATATTTAAACACAAGAGCTAGGGGAATAACAAACCCTAAGTGATACCCTTTTGATCCTGGAAAAGTTTTTTAAAAATGGTGCCGCCAGGAGCCACTAAACACTATAGAGGTCCCCCGTTTGGGAGTTTTCCTGCCCCCGTGAGTGGGGTTTCCCCATCCCCTAACTACGTTTTTTCTTCACACTGTTGAAGTATACTCCCGTATATTTTTATGCTGCTTTAGAACCCGGGGTCACTCAAGGAAGGTCAGTCCCCCCCTTTAATTATGCTGGACGTGAAAAGGTTTGGGGCCCTTTGGGGGGGATTAAGAGTGGGCGGTTAGACCCCTCCAGGTAAATTTTGATTCTTCGAAAGGGACAAAATAATTTTATAGAACCAAACTTTAGTACACCCCCTAGGAAATATTGGTTTTTTCCCTTGTATTTGTTAAGGGATGCACAAAAAACCATATGCAGTAAGTGAAAGAAAACGTATTTTCACACTTGGGGTTTTCTAAATTAGTTAGAAAATAGTGAGTTCCCCTTTGGGGGCAATTTGAAAATTAAGGGGGCCCAGCAAATAGCAAGTGGCAGGGGTTTGGAAATAGGATACGTTTGCGGCTCTTTGGGAAATTTGGCAAAAAGCATTCATACCTCCCAAATACCAACCTGCAACCAAACATCCAGCTGAGCGCAAAGTAAAAACTTTTGGCCTTGTTGGTGAACTCACTAATAACAAACATAAGTTTTAAACAGCTTGCGGCTTGTGTGTTGTTAGTTGTGTCGTTAGCTACGAATTATAGACCAATTACCCATAACCTACTCTGTGGGAAAATTTATGGAATCAATAATTGCCGAGGCTATTCGAGGCAATATTGAAAGACATATTGATCACAGTTTTACAAAGGGGCGTTTCTACCTTACGAATTTATTGATCATTCTCTTAGGAATCTGAGGTGATAGACCGTAGCAACATGATATTCTGTATATGGACTTCTGTATATGCCTCTGGAGTTTCACACAGGAGACTATTGAAGAAAACAGTAACATGGAATAGGGAATGTCACGCATCTTAACTGACTACGGGTTACAAGCGCCGAGTCTAGACTCAAATGTTACATAATCCTACGCAAATACTGTACATACTGTTATGAGGTCTGACCACAGACCGGACCGCGGGGGCGTTGACCCCCGGAACTCTCTCCAGGTAATATTCGTAAATACTGTATATAGCTGTAAATACTGTATATAGTTGTAAATACTGTATATAGTTGTAAATACTGTATATAGTTGTAAATACTGTATATAGTTGTAAATACTGTAATATAGTTGTAAATACTGTATATAGTTGTAAATACTGTAATATAGTTTGTAAATACTGTATATAGTTGTAAATACTGTATATAGTTGTAAATACTGTATATAGTTGTAAATACTGTATATAGTTGTAAATACTGTATATAGTTGTAAATACTGTATATAGTTGTAAATACTGTATATAGTTGTAAATACTGTATATAGTTGTAAATACTGTATATAGTTGTAAATACTGTATATAGTTGTAAATACTCTACATAGGTTATATACGCTGTAAATACCAGCTTATTTTTGGTGAAGGAAATATAATAATGTATTCTCTCTGTATTATTATAATGGGAGAGCGTTAAACCCGTAGTATTATACAGCACCTTGGGGGGGGGAGGGTGATAGAAGGTATTCAGGTTTAATTCAGGGAATGGAGCACAGATACAATTCCCAAGATCAAGAACGCCCTTACCAACGTCAAGGAACCTCCCTTGATGGTTTACTCCTCTCTGCAGTTTTGTGCGGTTTCCTGACTATCGTGGTACGGCAAAGTGTGCTGGACAATAGTCTACACCTGTGGCCAGTGATAGTCTACACCTGTGGCCAGTGATAGTAATACTAACTAAACACAACTCCATGAAGGGGTGTAAATTAATACAGTTGCATGCTTTCACAACCCATTTAACTGTTATTGTGCCCACGAACGAGTGGTATTGATCAATAACAACACTGCGACTAGGTAAGGACTCGAACCCATGCTGCTTTGGCCTGCCTCATGGTGGTGAAAACTCATGATGCCTTAATCCATTGGATTGTATGGTCCCAGTGGATTAGGGCGTCATGAGTCCTTGGCTAATCGCAGTGTTGTTACTGATCAATCCACTCGTTCGTGGGCACAATAATATATATATATATATATATAATATATATATATATATATATATATATATATATATATATATATATATATATATAAATATATATATATAGTGAGAGAGACAGAGAGAGGTACCACCTCTAGAACTTGACTGGGGACCCTCATCCTCAGAGAAGACAATAAACGTACCTCAGGGAAAACTCAAGGTTCTCCCTGGAGCTGCTTGAATATTTTCTTCTCCTACCACCCCCTATAATTTATATGTGTACTTTATTAATAGACAGAATACATTGACAGAAAACACAAACATGAACAAGAATACATTGGTACAATGCATCAAAGATCCTGAATCTCCTCCAGCTCCTCCGATGCTGGACGCGAGCCCAGTATGCAGCGTGCATTTTCCCTCTGGATGGCCACGCATGAGGTGCTGAACATGAAAGTGGCTGCCCTTGGGTCCCTGGTGGCGTCGATGAGTCTGGAACCCAGTTCTTTAAGGAAACGTGTGGCATTTTTCCCCCATAATCCCAAGGTCTCGATTCCACTAGGACAAATTGATACTGTTGGCTTATGTCCCTGTACTTGATCTTGTACTCCTCCCTAAGATCAGCAGCTCCTCCCTGTCGCCCAACACTGTGATGGATGTATGTGTCAGCCAGCGTCGACACACAGTATAGTTCCATGCTAAGAGCTTGCCATTCTTCCAGGATAGATGGTGATCCCATCGGGAAGTTTGCTGGGTTGTGGATATTGTTGGCTGCTAGTGATCGTGGCTCTCTCTCGCTGGGCATCCAGCTGAAGCAAGGCTTCCCTTTATGTCGTTGACTTCATTGTGTTCCTGGCATGCCAGCTTTTGGTTTTGGAACAGTGAATACCATGTAGACCATGTTGGTCGGCTTGCGCATCGCCGGAAATACACGTATATCCGAGTGAACTGGGAAGCAAGGCGCAGAGCCACTTCAATACGGAGGGTTATAGGGTCGAGGCATGTTCCCATTGTCGAAATGGGAACTGTTTGGAGGAAGTCGCCAGAGTGATGTGCACTCACAGCAACGAGACTGGCATTCTCCCTGTCTGATGTTACAGTCCAAATCATACTGGCAAGCATCTTTTCAGAGATGGACCATCCCAACTTGACTGTTTGTAAGCCAGTTCTGCACTAGTTTTGGTGCTGGAGCAGCAAGAGTCTCCCATTAAGTGATGGCACTGGCGTAGCTAGGGTCCTGCCTTCCTGCTAAATCACTGAGGTTGGCTGGAAGAATTTATTTTATTAACTCAATTTGATGTTGTGGAAGCGGATAAGAAAGCTGGTAGAGCAATCTGGAGGATCTGCATACTCCCAGCCCCCCAAGCCTGTCTGGAAGTGAGGCTTGCAACCACTGTCCATCTTCAAGGAAAGATTCAATACACTCTCTAGCATGGTCTTGAGGAGAGTGTCATATTCCTTGTGTTTCGCACTAGTGAAGGCTGGGGAGCATCTCAGAAAGTAGGTAAAGTTTGGATTGACAGCACCTGGTGAGTAGGTAGAAGGCATCATTTATATCGATGCTTTCATCCTGCCTTCCATCGTCCTGAGGTCTGAGATATTTTTTTTTTCTAGGACCAGATGATGGCATTTGGCCCAAGAGGAGCACCCAGGAGAGTGCTGTTGGTTGGATCAATGGCTCGTGCTCTTGGTAAAACGGCACTAATATTATGGATCATCTGTGGATTGGCAGAATCTTCACATTTGGTGGGGTTTAAAGATAGGTCCAGCTCTCTCCCATGTCTTTAATTTTGCTGATGTCCTCTAGGAGAGATCCTTAGTGCCCGCTAGGTTACCATCATCCAAGAGCTCACTGGAGAGTGCTTCTGTGACTTCCTGATGACCAGGCAGAATAGAAAGGGGCGAGAGGGTCCCCCTGATGCACACCCTCACAGAGTCAGTTTCATGGTCCTCAAGCAATAGCTTAGAAGCCACACTATAACACGATTCTATGAATGATAGAGGAAGGAAAGTGTCTAGAAACTGCTTGGAGAGCAGCATCCCTTCTAAGTTGAAAGCGTTGGTAAAGTCCAATTTGATCAAGGATTTTTCAACGGACATGTTGATGTATACTCGTGCTGCGTGGGCAGCTACTTCACAAGCCTGTTGAACACTAAAACCGAGCTGAGTTGGTTTCAACATTGAGGCAGCCTCTTGACTCATCACCTCCTTACTGCAGCCTTGGCGACTAGGCCCGAAGGGTGTTACCCACTGCGAATAGCCGAGGATAAAAACCCATGCGTTTTTGCCCCCTCATAGTAGCGAA
The DNA here is from genome assembly GCF_026875155.1 of Cherax quadricarinatus. NCBI lineage: Eukaryota > Metazoa > Arthropoda > Malacostraca > Decapoda > Parastacidae > Cherax > Cherax quadricarinatus. Next base: position 2,577,416 of record NC_069473.1, read on the forward strand.
AAACACACATGACCCTAACCCACAGAACACGCAA
>NC_069473.1:2577949-2603973 GCF_026875155.1 Cherax quadricarinatus
TTTTTTGGTTTTCATGGTTCTGTCTGTTTGTTTCTCATTATTTATATCTGTGAACAGGGACACCTTGAGTGTTTTTTTGTTATGTCATTCACAGACAAAACATATGATCCTATACTGAACCTTGTAAACCCCCACCGTCAAAATGCCCTATTTCGACCCCTCTGACAATCACTCGTTTCCCCTGTTAAGCACACTATGCCAAATCCACTTAGTTTTCCCCCTGTTATTCGTCCCAGCTCCTCCATTCTGTCCCAGTCTCTTGTGTGGTACGTGTAAAAAATCTTTTTTGCGTCCTAGAATGCATTTTACCCCCCCCCCCCCCCTCTCCTGCTTTACTTTTTTTTCCTTTGGTAGAGCTCCAGTAGGTTTTGTGAGACAGTTTTTACCATCTCTGAAGCCTTGCTTCCTCCCCACTCTTCCCAGACAATCTTCGCCAAAACCCTTTTTGCATTTATCATGTAGTGAAATGTTCCCTAGTAAGGTTACTGCTGTCTGCCCCTTTCAAAAAAACAAATTTTTGATTAGTTTTTATCGTCTTTCAACTTTTTGGCAGTTGCCCTTTTGGACTGACAAACATGTCGACTGACAAAACATGTCGACTGACGAACATGTCACTGACGAATGTGTGACTGTCAAATGGCACGCTAAATTCTTCTTCCTCTCCCGGGCACAATATTATCGGGTCCCACTGCCTTCTAGGTATCTAGCTAAAATATTTTCTTCACCTCTTCCTCTGTTATATCTGTGCAAGAGCTCTCTAATGCACTTTTGGGCTTTGGCTCTTGGGTAACTTTTCGTTTCCGTTCAAAATACCCCCTGAATTTCTTACTGAGCTCCTAACAGTCACCCTTTCTTCTTTTTTTCAGCCAATTACCTCATCCTTTCTCTTGTCTTCATCTTGTTTGGCTGTAAAACACTTTTGACTCACGAAATCGAAAAGACACGATTGCAAACAAACCACGTACGGAGGGGATTTAATTTGAGGTGAAGAGTCGTAAAACTCTAGATCGACGCGAACGAGTGCACTCCTCGCCTTACCCTTTGCTAACAATTTTGGTTAGATTTGGCTTTCGTTGCTTGTTTTCTCAAATTGTCATTACTATATTTTTATTTGTTCAATTTCCCTTTTTTAATCTTTCTTATAGTTTTTCTCTACTCATCAGCTTTGTCCGCTCTTCATTCTTGGAAACCCAAAAACTCATATGTTTTTTCCCATTATTACTTTCCTCCCAAGATCAATTTCCATCTCCTTCCACCCCTTTTTTTGCCACTTACATAGTCTCATTTACTGTTTCTATTTTAGCCCTTTCAAACTAACCCTTTTAGAAATTTGTAAGGGGTTTGGAGCATAATAAAATCTAGACATTGCTGAAAAATACTTAGCTTCAGTGACGGCTTAAAGTCCCGTAGCTCCCCCCGGGTCGTTCCTTCATGGAGCCGTCTATACTCCATCCCTGAGCTGTGGGAATTCAAATAATGAGCAAATAATTGCACCAAAGGAGCGTATATTTCAGCATTTCACTGGTAATTTAATGCTAAATGAAGGGGGCTGAAAGGCCCACACCTCTCTGCCGTCTATAGGACGGCCTCAGTCACCTGTGTACACGCGAAATTGCAGCTTCTATGTTTAACAAGAGATCGAGACCTACCTTGCTCTTTGTAACGAGAGCGGTGGTGCTGACAGCACCACATACGATAGGTATCATTGACTTTTTTTCGAGCAATAATGTGCCCTCGTACAATAGTACTTTCGTTCGTTGAAACCGTCCTTTAATCGGTCGACTGTCTATAACACGATCTGTTACATTACACTGCAACCAAGATTTGTTTTGTCCTTTCGTGGTAATTTCAGAACAGGAAATAGTTTACAGTTCACTGAATAGTTTCTACCGCAAATTTTGAGATTGTACAAAAGTCAAATGCTGAACACTATTGTTCGTTTGTTTAGGGCAATGCTCGCGCGACACACGCTTCTCCTTCTCCTGAAGTCAATCAGAGCTCTCCAGTGCACTTCGGCGTCTTTACAAAGAAATCTGCTGAACTCACGTTATTTTCTTTCTTTGCTAAACACCCGTCACAGGCATTACCTGGAGTTTACCTGGAGAGAGTTCCGGGGGTCAACGCCCCCGCGGCCCGGTCTGAGACCAGGCCTCCTGGTGGATCAGAGCCTGATCAACCAGGCTGTTGCTGCTGGCTGCAAGCAAACCAACATACAGCCACAGCCCGGCTGATCCGGAACTGACTTTAGGTGTTTGTCCAGTGCCAGCTTGAAGACTGCCAGGGGTCTGTTTGGTAATCCCCCTTATGTGTGCTGGGAGGCCAGTTGAACAGTCTGGGGCCCTGACACTTATTGTATGGTCTCTTAACGTGCTAGTGACACCCCTGCTTTTCATTGGGGGGAATGGTGCATCGTCTGCCAAGTCTTTTGCTTTTCGTAGTGGGTGATTTTCGTGTGCAAGTTCGGTACTAGTCCCTCTAGGATTTTTTCCAGGTGTATATAATCATGTATCTCTCCCCCCTGCGTTCCAGGGAATACAGGGTTTTGGAACCTCAAGCGCTCCCAAAAATTGAGGTGTTTTATCTCCGTTATGCGCGCCGTGAAAGCTCTCTGTAAAAATTTTAGTTGGCAATTTCACCTGCCTTGAAAGGTGCTGTTAGTGTGCAGCAATATTCCAGCCTAGATAGAACAAGGACCTGAAGAGTGTCATCATGGGCTTGGCCTCCCTAGTTTTGAAGGTTCTCATTATCCATCCTGTCATTTTTTTAGCAGATGCGATTGATACAATGTTATGGTCCTTGAAGGTGAGACATTTCCTGGTATCTAATTATCGATGACAGTTCATTATTGTTCCAACATGTAAGTAAAGTGATGCAGGGTTTTCCTATAATTCCCTTCCAAGGTAAAAAGAGTCCGTCTTCTTATTTCGCTGTCATTCGTATTGGAAAGAACACTGTGGTGGGAAAAAGAGGTGACGTGACTATGATCTGGTACACGCTGGTAGCCGCACATGGATTCAATTACTGATTATGAGGAAGCAAGAGAGCTAAACAGCCCCTCCGAAGGGCTGAGTCCCTCAGGGAGCTGAAGGGGCTGAGAAGACTGAAATCCCCTTTCTGGAGAATTTTCTCCACAAATTGCCTCATACCTGTATAGTTTCTTTTGAAGTTGCTCTTCTCACGTCTTTTCCCGTGTTGCTTTTCTAAGTTTACTTCCAGAAACTATTCGGAAATCGGTACCAGTGGTCATTAGCACCGAAGGATTTATCACATGTAATAAATTTCATAGGTAAGAACCCCTCAGGATATTCATCCGGTCTTGGTGTTTCTTCTCTCTCTTCTCTGGTTGTGTCCAATACTTGTTGGTTTGAAAATCCTCCAGTGTCACCTACAGTATCTAAGATCTCCATGTTTCTGGGCCCATGTGTCTCTAAGTTGTCCCATTGTATCTCCTTGTACTTAAAATCACTCATGATTAGCAGCTTTCTCCTGCTCAAGTGGTCTCTCCGGCCACCTTAACTAATGAATCCACCAGGGCTGTTAATTTTGCCATATTCTTCTCTTGTTCCTTGCTTTATATTGGAGGGTTGTACATAACTGCTATCATCATGCTAGGACCACTGGTCTTTAGTGTGCCTGTTATGTAGTCAACTGCTTCCCTCTTTCTATTCCTCTCATCTTCTCTAAGCTCCACGTTTTCTGATAAGCAGTGCTACTCCTCCACCTCCTCTGTTCCAATAGTCTTTCCTCATAATCTGATATCTGCTATGAGGAATTCAACCAATTATCTGTGTGAGCCTTATCTCTCCTTGTCTCTGTGAGCACTATAATTCTGTGGATGCCTTCACTACTTGTTCTGTTCACTCTTCACTTTTTTCTTATTCCTTTTTTATTAGTGCAATTACTTTCAGCTTTCTTTCCTTGCATACGGGGAAGGAGAGTATTTGTGAGTATATTTAAGAATACTATTTCAGTATACGAAGATAGTATCTCACTATACTAAAGGGAAGTATCTCATTATACTGATGGGGGTATCTGGATATACTGAAGGTAGTATGAGTATACTGAAAGGGAGTATCTGAATATACTGAAGGGGAGTATATGAAAATGCTGGAGGAAAAGGGGATATCCGGCTTGGAGACGAAGGTTTTTTTACATTAATTTCTTTAATTCATTAATATTCTATGTCATATCCCCCAAACACACACACACACACACACACACAAAACCCCACACCAACACACACACACACACAGGGAAAGCACAACCCGAATGCACCCAAACACCCCAGTGCACTCATATGCACCCAAACAATCGAAAACCCCGGACCCACATGTGTTCCCACTGCCCCCCCCCCCTCAGCACGAACTCCATCTTCACAGAAACCAGCCATAGCTCCTCACCTGATCTCCCGCTCTTTCCAACCCCAATGTACTCCCTAGATCACAATTTTAGAAGAGTTGAAGTTTTGGTATACGAATGCAGACAGAATAACAAATGTGAGGAGTGGCATGAAAGATAAAAGGAGACGTCCCCAGACATCATAGCACTCACAGAAATTGAACTCAAAGTGATGATAAACAGATGCAATCTTTCCACCCAATATCTGATCCTGAGGAAAGATAGGGGAAGCAAAGGGGGAGGGGGAGTTGCACTGCTCATTGGGAAAACCCAAGTGGATTGGAGGAAATGGAAGGCATGGAGAGAATGGGCGAAAGGGTTAGTAGGAACAATTCCAGCCTGTGGGCCTTAAGATGGTAATTGCAGGATGTCAAGCCACCACAAAGCTGCGGGAGCCCAAGAAAAGAATATGAAGAGAGCAACAAAGCAATGGAGGACCCACTAGCTGAGGTGGCCAGAAGAGCTCACATGGGTAGAGCGAAGTTACTAGTTATGGCTATTTAAGTCACAAGAAGATTGACTTGGAAAACCTGGAGCCACAGGGGGACCCCAAAACTTGGAGAGCCATGATGATGGAAGTGGTACTGGAAAACCTCATGCATCAAAATGTTAGGGACAATACCAGAAGAGAGGTGAGGATGAACCCAAACAAGACTGGACCTCGTTTTCACCTTGAATAGTTCAGACATTGAGGTCATCACATTAGAAAGAATCCTCGGACCTAGTGATCATGTGGTTTCTGAGCTTTGAATACATGCTAGAGTTACAAATGGAGAGGAAAACAGGAGTAGGAAGAGAAAAGCCAAACTACAAAAAGGGGACAAAGGCGTTTAGGAACTTCCTGCAAGAGGTTCAGTGGGAAAGAGGATTTGTAGGAAAATCGGTAAAAAAAAATGGACTGCGTGACAAAATGCAAGGGGCAGACGAGAGGGTTTGTCCCAAAAGGGCAAAGAAATGATGGAAAGATCAGAACAAGCCCTTGGTTCACCCAAAGTGCATGGAGACAAAACTAAGTGTGCTAAGAATGGAAAAAATAGAGAAGCCCAAAGGACCAAGGAAAATAGAGATTAGTCGAACAGCCAGAATCGATTATGCACAAAAAAAGGAGGGAGGCCCAGTGCCATACAAAAGCGACATAGCATCAAAAGTCAAGTCTGACCCGAAGCTGTTGTAAAGCCACATAAAGAGGAAAGCAGCAGTCATGGACCGTTTAATCATGCTGAGAAAGGAAAGTGGGGAGTTCACAAAAAACGACCAAGAGGTATGAGGAGCTCAACATGAGATTTAAAAAAGTATTCACAGTAGAGACAGGAAGGACTCCACGAAGTCAGGATAAGGAGTTCACCAACAAGTGATACACGAACATGTGCTGGATAAAAATAGCACAACTGAGGAGGAGGTGAAGATGCTGCTATGTAAATTTGATTCCTCAAAGGATCGTCCATGGGTCCTTAGGGGAGAGAGCAGGGACACTGTGAGTGCCACTAGCAAAAATCTCAACACATCCATTAAAAACTGGGCAACTACCCGAGGTCTGGAAGGTGGCAAATGTAGTTTTCCCAATTTTTAAGACCGACATGAGGCATTAAACTACAGACTAGTGTCACTGACGTGTATAGGATGCAAAGTCATGGGAGAAGATTGTCAAAGAAGATTGGTGGAGCTCCTAGAAAGGAACAAGCTTACAAACGACAACCAGCACGATTTCAGAGAAGGAAATCCTGTGACACAAACCTACCGGAGTTTTATGGCAAGGGAACAGAAATAAGACACGAGAGAAAGGGGTTTGGGTAGATTGCAAAAATACCTTCGACACACAATTCTTCAAAAGAAGTTAGTGCAAAAGCTAGAGGATCAGGCACGCATAACGGGAAAGGCACTGCAATGGATCAGAGAATACCTGACAGGGTGGAACAACGAGTCATGGTACGTGACGATATGTCAGAGTGGGCGCCTGTGATGTGCGGGGTTCCACAGGGGTCAGCCCCCTAGGACCTGTGCCTTTTTGGTATATGTAAACGACATGACGACAGGAATAGACCCAGAAGTGTCCCTGTTTGTAGATAATTGTTAAGTTAATGAGGGGAAATTAAAAATCGGATGGGGATCAGCCAAGACTACATTGAGACCTGGACAGGATGGAAGACCGGTCCAGCAATTTAGATCCTCTAATTTAACCCCGCCAGGTGCAAAGTCACGAAGATCGGGAAGGGCAAAGAAGATCGCAGGTGTTGTATGGGCTAGGTGGCCAAAGACTGCAAACCTAGTAAAAGGAAAAGGATCCAGGTGTGAGTATAATACCGAGCACATCTCCTGAGGCACACATCAAACCAGATAACTGCTGCAGAATAGGCGCCGCCTGGCAAACCTAAGAATAGCGTTCCGATACCTCAGTAAGAAAATCATTCATAACTGTACACCATGTACATCAGGCCCATATTGGAGTATGCAGCATCAGTTTGGAACCCACACCTAGCCAAGCACGTAAGGAAATTAGAGAAAGTGCAAAGGTTTGCAACAAGAACTAGTCCCGGAGCTAAGGGGCATGTCCACGGGGAGAAGTTAAGGGAAATTGACCTGACGACACTGGAGAGATATGGGGGATATGATAACGACATAAAATACTCAGAAGAATCGACAAGGCGGACAAAAAACAGAATGTTCCAGATGCGACAACAGTAGCAAGGCGTCACAGTTGTAAGTTGAAGACCCAGATGAATCACAGGGGTGTTAGGAATATTTCTTCAGTCATAGAGTTGTCAGCAAGTGGAATAGCCTAGCAAGTGAAGTAGTGGAGGCAGGAACCATAAAATAGTTTTAACAAGAGGTATGATACAGCTCCTGTAGTCAGGAAGGGGGAATATCCTGGGTAGTGAAGTAGTGGAGGCAGGATCCCATACATAGTACTAAGAGGTATGATAAAGCTGATGGAGCAGGAAAAGTGACCTAGTAGCGACCAGTGAAGAGGCTGGGCCCGGAGCTGTGAATCGACCCCTGTAAAACCCCAACTAGGTAAGTACAACACATAGTACATGGAACGAACTTTTGCTCAGTTTTATTGAAAATTCAACCCTATTTTTTTTTGAAAAAAATAAAAAAAAAAAAAAAATTAAAATGGTAAAAAAAAAACAAGTGGAAAACAGAGACATTCATTCTATAAAGTTAACTGAAAAATAAATCTAAAAAACTATTACTAACTGAATTAAACATTAAAAATAAAACAAAACGAAAATGGAATCCAATACACGTTTTAATACACTTTCTTGCGCAAGGGGCACGGCAAAAGCGCCTCGTATTAAAATATATTTTAAGATCTGTTGTTTTGCCAGAGGACTTGTGTTTTTACAGTCATCACAGAAAGGGGTTTCCAAACACAAGCAGAAGAGCGGGTACTATAGTTCGGGGTACAAAACATTTCGATTCCATCGAGGGACTGAATACCTCAAACTACTACCGTTCTTTTTTTGTATGGCCCGGGAAGCCACGGTTGGCCAAACTTTTTCTTCTGTAAAATTCCCAATGTTACATCCGTGCCCATTCTTCCACTTATCGATTTTCTAGACGCTTACCAAAAAGCTAACGAGGAGTCCTCGTAAAGGCAAGTGGTTTTTTTTCAGCTAAAATTTGATCAGATCTGAGTGTTTTGGTACTGAAACGACGCTGATAAAGTCTTGCTGATTGAGAGGTGACAGTTAGTAGGGAAGAACTGCTCATAAATGACACGGTTACAAGTCGAGTGACCTCCATATACAATTTGAGATAACCTCCACATCGGTTAGATGAACCTTCACATACAAGTTGAGATGACCTTCACATAAAATTGAGATGACCTTCCATACAAGTTGAGATGACTTCCACTAAAAGTGAAGGAAATGGAAAAGAATCCCCAGACTTGTCATGCCCAAAGCCGCCCCCGGCCATAAGGATCTCGGTGCCCACTCAAAACGTGAATGGTGAGGAGAAGAACCATTTACAGAAAATGAATACATTCATGTCAAAAAGAATTCACAAAATAGTTTTACTTATATATAAAACCTTTTTGACATACAAGATATCTTATTAATGAAAAAAAAATACCTGAAACAAAGAAAATTTTCCCAAAAAAATTTTTGTATTAAATTGTTTGAATTACCGACAAATTTTGCTAAAGGACAAAAGTGCAACAAATTGACATTTTATTGTGGAAAAATTTTCGCTCTCCAGGACTTTATAACCCAAGGATTTCATAAAGGTCCTGGAAGTAAAAGACTTCCACAATAAAATAACAAAAGTTAAAATTATGTCCTTTTATTTTTCTACATTTGTTTGTAGTAGATAACTAAACTGCAAAAATTAAACCCCCCAAATGCACCCGTTACCCCTTTAGGGCCTACCCCCCACCCCTTTGTTTCCATACGCTCTACAACAACGAACGAAAGTTCAGGTAAGATCCCAAATGGGATGACGGGGAAGACGGGACAGACGAAGAGCATGCTGGAGAGGAGTGTTCTTATCGAAAATGAGCCAGGGTTTAAACCCCAGAGGGGGCGATCGGGGACAGATATTGAAAGAGAAATTTCGGGCTTTTCTTTTTTGGGACTCCGGTGGGGTAGCGGGGGGGAAAGGGACAGCGACGTTTAGAGCTAGAGGGGAGTGTAGAACTGTTACGCTCTTGCTTTCCCGTTCAAAAGGAGGATATGAGGTGCACGATAAACAACCCACTTCAGTGGAAAAATGTAAAATCTTAAAACCTGAAATCCCAGAAACATAAAGACATAACAGGTGAAAGGAAACAGACATATAATGACTCCATTGACTCATAGTCAACAAGTCACCTACTAACCCAAAATTATGAGAATCGTTACTGAAGGCGGCGTGAATCGACATATCTCTAAAGCCTTTTTCAACAGCACACAAACTTACGTACACACACACACACACACAAAACAACAACACACACACAACACACCACACACACACACACACACACACGCCACACACACATACAACACACACACACACACACCAACATACATACACACACACAACACACACACACACACACACACAAAAACCACACCACACACACACACACACAATGAGCATACGGTTACGTGTCTGGAAAAACCAAAGGGCCAAAAAGATGGTAACACAATTTTACAATGATGGCCCTAATAATGGCTGTAAGGGATTTAAACCCAAAAAACCATTTTAACCCCAAAGGGTAAACATGCAAGGTAACAAGACTTCAACATTGTAGTCAGTACACCCAAATATTTTCACTATAAAAATTTAAAACACATGTAAACCCCGGGGCATCTTCACCTGCAACTTTTCGCCATCCCAGTGGTTATCAGTGCAGTACATGAAAAAATAAAATATAACAGCAAAAGCGAAGATGAGGTAACAGTCCCTAGCAGCAAGGTTAGCACCGTTTTTTTTTGAAGAATTTGAAGCACCGGCGGGGAGACTGGTCTTATATACGGGGGTCAGATAACGTGCAGCAGATAAAGCATTGTCCTGGGAGGCGAATTTCCCAGTGGAAGATTCATGACTAAGATTGTGCTAGGTTAGCAAGTATTTGGTAGGCCCTGTATCAAGATTTCCCTAATTGCGGTCAACAAGTTGTACAGCCTAAACCATTTTTTAATGCACCCAAGAAAGAGCTTTGTTAACCCGTTTTAAATTCTTGTGGAACCAACTCAAATCCAACCCTTTACAACAGAATTATGTATAACCGGAGTTTTTATGTATGGCCTGGGAACGGAAAACGGATGGCACGGACAGCGGAGTGAAAACCACCGACTTCCCCGACAGAGGCAACATACAGAAACCACAACCAACAGACCATACGACCGACCATTTACCTCCTACTGAATAAAGCTCAAGGGAAAGCCTCGTGGGGACATGTTTTCCAAAGCTTTTCCGGAAACTAGGAATGGCGAATCACAAACCATTATCAACGCTTGTTAAAAGACGGTCAGAGTGAGAAAGGCCCAAATATTGCGATAGGAACGGATAGGGCTGGAGGCTGGCCATCTGATTTAGAGATGACCCCCCGGAAACTAAGGTGTTGGTTTGGGAAATGGAGGGCCCTTGACAGGTGACACCTGGAATTTGCTGATGTGATCACGACGAGTGAGACTGCCACATCACACCACACACAATATAAAAGCTGCTTTAACTAACCCACCCCAAAACCAAAAAATTTTTTATTGGGGCAGGGAAAAAAAATGATACACTGGGGAAACATTTAAATTTTTTAATTCTGTGGATACAAGTTTCTCCTTAAATTTTTCAACAGATTTTATTGTAATATTTCCACCAGACACCTTTCCTATTTCAGGTCTTAAAATTTTATTTGGGTGGGTTTGTATTCATCAGTTGTAATCGAAAAAGATGTTGAGAAACCATATAAAATTTTCGGGGTAACTGGGCTGGAATTAATTTTGACAAACTGTTGCAAAAACCCAAAACAGGCTAGAATTTAAGGAGATCAATAAGTTTAAACCCTTTTATATTGACCTTCAATAAACGACCTTCTCGTATTTGAGCTTCAAAAAAGACCTTCTAGACTTGACCTTTTATAAGATGACCCTTTTAGCATTTCATAACACACGAAACACCGGCCCTACGCATCTTCTGCGTGTCAGGAAAATCAGGGGGGCATCAAATTGTACTCTGACTGTCCCTCTGTACAAACTATTTACAAAAGTTACTCTACTTGTGACTTTGGCTTATTTTCTATAAATTGCATTTCTTCCGCACATGCAAAATCACTATTTTCATTTTACTATGTAAAGGCAATATAAATATTATTGCCTAAAACCTAACAAACACGTCAAGATTGTAACAGCAATACTTCGGGTTTCAAATAGGTGATCGGTCAAACACGAGCTTTACTCATAACCTTAAATTTTGTACATCGCAAAGATCCAGGGTTGAGTGGAAAACGTATATGAATGCCACTTGCAACCCCATGGAAGGCGACGACCGAATAATCATCGAAAGATTGTTACTAAAGGTGGAGTTTTAACTGACGAGAAACTGACGGTCGGATTTTTTTGGGGGCCCAAATACAGAACTGTTATCCACTTATTTTTTTTTGTCAAAACGACTCCATGGAGCTAGCTACGTGGGAAACTTTCCAAAAAAGGTCGTCCAAATTTCTAGGAAGGGGGACGAGAAGACATTAAGCCGATTAGTGCCAACAGACAGAAAACTGTCGAGAACTAGGATGCCGCAGTCTCAAATCCCTTCTTCATTCACACCTGGACTTCTTTCACCCCAAACATGGTGCGTCGGGGTATCAGTTCAATGGAAAAATATTTACGGGGCTTTTTTAGTCCCCTCATGATGGGGACTACTGAGGTTTCTTTAGGGGAAAAAAAGGAATAGTCATAACCGTATATTAATCTAAAAGGCTTATACATACTACCAATAATAATAATAATAAAATAATAAAAATAATAATAAATAATAGCAAATTTAATGTTTTTCTCTGTACCCCAATTAAATCTATATTATAAAGTTTTATCACACCACACCACACACACACAACACACCACACACAACACACACACACACCAACACACAAAAGCCTATAATCAACGTATAGACTCGTGGCAGAAGAAGATCCAATCCCCTTTACCCAAATATAACATACGAAAAGACCCTAATATATTTGTATACACATAAATGCAGGAAATTTCTCCTGTAAAAAACACATACAGTACTTGCGTAATTGATTTGACACATTACATCATCTCTCACATACATGTAGTATGCTTTAAGTATTATTCTTCGCGTAAATACACACCCAAAAAGTTTTCCCCTCAACATAAAAGCAGCATCGTACTACTTACGTACGTACGTATTTCCGCATATAACAACATTTTTTCCCCTACAACATTAATAAAGCTTTTTCCAATCTTTCTGCTTCGTCCAGCTTTGATTACTGACGTACAAATAAATTACTGGAAAACTTGTGCTGAAAAATCACGCTTCTTGCATCGCGGCGTACGTAATTGTGTACATGTGTACGTTATTGTGTGCGTAATTGTTGGCGTTTGAGCGTTACAGTGGGAGAGTTTGAATAGGGAAGCTGGAAAGAGGTGGTGGTGGTGTTCGTGGCTATTGTGATGAATTGTGGTGATGGTGATGGTGGTTGTGATGATTTGTAGTACTGGTTGTGGTGATCATGGTGATGCTATTGTTTGTAATGTTGGCTAGAGTAGTGATAGTTGTAGTTGTGGTGATGGTGATATTATGGTAATGGTGGTGTTGGTGGTGCTAGTGGAGGTGGTTTTATTTAAGATGGTGATGGTAGTTGTAGTGGTTGAGACAGTGGTAGGGGTAATTGTTGCGTTTGTGGTAGTGGTGGTGATGATGGTGGTGACGGTAAGTGGTTGTGGTTTTGGTAGTGGTAAAGGTGGTGGCTGTGGCAGTGGTGCAGGTGGTGGTAGAGGCAATAATGGTAGTGATGAAAGTGGAGACGGTGGTTGTCGTAGAGCTTATGGTGGTAACGGAGATGGTGATGGTAGTGGAGGCAGTTGTGATGGTAGTGGTGATAGTGGTGGTGGTGGTGACGGTACTGGAGAGTTGGTGACAGTGGTGGTGGTAATAGTGGTCTTCCTTGACCCTCTCCATGATTTTGCACTTAGTGGGGTTAAACTCCAGGGGCCATATATCAGACAAGGTTATAACCTCTCGAGTACCTTATAATCTTACCTGATCCTCTACGCTTGTATTTTCCTCATTAGTTTTCAAGTCATCTGCGAACAGGAACACCTCTGAGATACCTTCTGTCATAACATACACGTATACAAGACGCAACACCTGCTCTAAGGTGATGAATTAGACATGTGTAAATCTGGGTATCTTTACTTGTAGACGTTTCGACATCCAGTGGTTTAAACAACACAATAAGCCACACACTGGCTTAAACAACACAGTACCTTATACCCGTGAAGAGCCCGCCATGGGCCAGGCAAATAGAGGAGGATGAGTTTGTCAACATAGTTGCTGATCCCCTTATATGTATTGTATAGCGTATCATAGTACCATCCATGTGCTTTATATAGAAGATCCCTAGGCCGAGTGACTGTATGACGTCACGGGAATACAGCATGAGTCAGTGAGACAAGCTGCCTCCCTCTCAGTCAATTAATAAGTCTCTCAGCAGAGGAGGAAGTATATACCACCAGCCCTAAGATTGATCCTCTGTGTGTAGGTACTGACCTATTTGTGGTTGATTCACAGCTCCTGGCCTTGCGTGTTGGTGTGTGTGTTTGCGTGTGTGCGTATGTTCACCTCACCATCTGATTGGTCGAGTCTCGGCTTTTGCCCCGTCCCTTTCCTAGCCGCTTCTGGGATCACTCTCCCCTGACACTACCTGGAGTCTAACTGGAGGGTATTCCGGGGATTAACGCACCCGCGGCCCGGTCCATGACCAGGCCTCCTGGTGGATAAGGACCTGATCAATGAGGGTGTTACTGCTGGCCACGCGTAGTCCAACGTACGAACCACAGCCCGGCTGATCCGGCACTGCCTTTAGGTATCTGTCCAGCTCCCTCTTGAAGTCAACCAGGGGTCGATTGGTAATTCCCTTTACGGCTGGTGGGAGGCTGTTGAACAGTCTTGGGCCCCGGATACTTATTGCATTTTCTCTTAGTGTACTAATGGAGCCCCTACTTTTCACTTGGGGAATGTTCCATCGCCTGCAATTCTTTTGCTTTCGTAGGGAGTGATGTTTGTGTGCAGATTAGGGACCAGTCCCTTCAGGATCTTTCAGGTGTAGATTATGACGTATCTCGCCTGCGCTTCAGTGAGTGTCAAGTACTCCAAGCTTTCCCAGTAGTTGAGGTGTTTGATGGAACTTGTATGTGTAGTAAAGGTTCTCGTACATTCTCTAGATCTGCAGTTTCACCTGCTTTGAATGGGGATGTTAATGTACAGCAGATTCCAGCCTAGAAAGAAGTGATTTAAAAAGGATCATCATTGGCTTGGCATATCTTGTTTTGAATGTTCTCATTATCAATCCTATTAGTTTTCTCGCAGATGTGATAGTGGCACTGTTGTGATCCTTGAAGGTGAGATCCTCAGACATACCACTCCCAGGTCCTTCAGCTTACTATGAGGCGGGCCAAAACGACATGGGTGCGAATCCTCGGCTAGTCTTAGTATTGTTATTAATTCAGTACCAATCGTTCGCGATTATACAGTAATATGCTGGTGGAGGCTAGTACACTAAACGGGAAATAGAAGGAAATTAGCGCAGAGGCGCCCACACCACCGTATGTCCTCGGATCAAGGTAAAACACCTAGCTCTGCTAGGTGCTTAGATCTTGTAGGATTGCGTGATTCTGTGGGTTAGAGCGTCATGTGTGATTTTCGCTCACTATGAGGCGGGTCAAAACGACATGGGTTCGTATCCTCGGCTATTCGCAGTGGGTAACACCCTTCGGCGCCTAGTCGCCAAGGCTGCAGTAAGGAGGGTGAGTCAAGAGGCTGCCTCAATGTTGAAACCAACTCAGCTCGGTTTTAGTGTTCAACAAGGCTGTGAAGTAGCTGCCCACGCAGCACGAGTATACATCAACATGTCCGTTGAAAAATCCTTGATCAAATTGGACTTTACCAACGCTTTCAACTTAGAAGGGATGCTGCTCTCCAAGCAGTTTTCTAGACACTTCCTTCCCTCTATCCATTCATAGAATCGTGTTATAGTGTGGCTTCTAAGCTATTGCTTGAGGACCATGAAACTGACTCCTGTGAGGGTGTGCATCAGGGGGACCCTCTCGCCCCCTTTTCTATTCTGCCTGGTCATCAAGGAAGTCACAGAAGCACTCCTCCAGTGAGCTCTTGGATGATGGTAACCTAGCGGGCACTAAGGATCTCTCCTAGAGGACATCAGCAAAATTAAAGACATGGGAGAGAGCCTGGACCTATCTTTAAACCCCACCAAATGTGAAAGATTCTGCCAATCCACAGATGATCCATAATATTAGTGCCGTTTTACCAAGAGCACGAGCCATTGATCCAACCAACAGCACTCTCCTGGGTGCTCCTCTTGGGCCAAATGCCATCAATCTGGTCCTAGAAAAAAAAAATCTCAGACCTCAGGACGATGGAAGGCAGGATGAAAGACATCGATATAAATGATGCCTTCTACCTACTCACCAGGTGCCTGTCAATCCCAAAACTTACCTACTTTCTGAGATGCTCCCCAGCCTTCACTAGTGCGAAACACAAGGAATATGACACTCTCCTCAAGACCATGCTAGAGAGTGTATTGAATCTTTCCCTTGAAGATGGACAGTGGTTGCAAGCCTCACTTCCAGACAGGCTTGGGGGGCTGGGAGTATGCAGATCCTCCCAGATTGCTCTACCAGCTTTCTTATCCGCTTCCACAACATCAAATGAGTTAATAAAATAAATTCTTCCAGCCAACCTCAGTGATTTAGCAGGAAGGCAGGACCCTAGCTACGCCAGTGCCATCACTTAATGGGAGACTCTTGCTGCTCCAGCACCAAAACCTAGTGCAGAACTGGCTTACAAACAGTCAAGTTGGGATGGTCCCATCTCTGAAAAGATGCTTGCCAGTATGATTTGGACTGTAACATCAGACAGGGAGAATGCCAGTCTCGTTGCTGTGAGTGCACATCACTCTGGCGACTTCCTCCAAACAGTTCCCATTTCGACAATGGGAACATGCCTCGACCCTATAACCCTCCGTATTGAAGTGGCTCTGCGCCTTGCTTCCCCAGTTCACTCGGAATATACGTGTATTTCCGGCGATGCGCAAGCCGACCACATGGTCTACATGTATTCACTGTTCCAAAACCAAAAGCTGGCATGCAGGACACAATGAAGTCAACGACATAAAGGGAAGCCTTGCTTCAGCTGGATGCCCAGCCGAGAGAGAGCCACGATCACTAGCAGCCAACAATATCCACAACCCAGCAAACTTCCCCGATGGGATCACCATCTATCCCTGGAAGAATGGCAAGCTCTTAGCATGGAACTATACCTGTGTGTCGACGCTGGCTGACACATACATCCATCACAGTGTTGGGCGACAGGGAGGAGCTGCTGATCTTAGGGAGGAGTACAAGATCAAGTACAGGGACATAAGCCAACAGTATCAATTTGTCCTAGTGGAATCAGAGACCTTGGGATTATGGGGGAAAAATGCCACACGTTTCCTTAAAGAACTGGGTTCCAGACTCATCGACGCCACCAGGGACCCAAGGGCAGCCACTTCATGTTCCAGCACCTCAGCGTGGCCATCCAGAGGGAAAATGCACGCTGCATACTGGGCTCGCGTCCAGCATCGGAGGAGCTGGAGGAGATTCAGGATCTTTGATGCATTGTACCAATGTATTCTTGTTCATGTTTGTGTTTTCTGTCAATGTATTCTGTCTATTAATAAAGTACACATATAAATTATAGGGGGTGGTAGGAGAAGAAAATATTCAAGCAGCTCCAGGGAGAACCTTGAGTTTTTCCCTGAGGTACGTTTTATTGTCTTCTCTGAGGATGAGGGTCCCCAGTCAAGTTCTAGAGTGGTACCTCTCTCTGTCCTCCTCACTATATATATATATATATTATATATATATATATATATATATAATATAATATATATTATATATATATATATATATATAATATATATATATTATTGTGCCCACGAACGAGTGGATTGATCAGTAACAACACTGCGATTAGCCAAGGACTCATGACGCCCTAATCCACTGGACCATACAATCCAATGGATTAAGGCATCATGAGTTTTCACCCACCATGAGGCAGCCAAAGCAGCATGGTTCGAGTCCTTACCTAGTCGCAGTGTTGTTATTGATCAATACCACTCGTTCGTGGCACAATAACAGTTAAATGGGTTGTGAAAGCATGCAACTGTATTAATTTACACCCCTTCATGGAAGTTGTGTTTAGTTAGTATTACTATCACTGGCCACAGGTGTAGACTATCACTGGCCACAGTGTAGACTATTGTCCAGCACACTTTGCCGTACCACGATAGTCAGAACCAGCACAAAACCTGCAGAGAGAGTAACCTCAAGGGAGGTTCCTTGACGTTGGTAAGGGGCTCTTTGATCTTGGGAATTGTATCTGTGCTCCACTTCCCTGAATTAAGCCTGAATACCTTCTATCACCCTCCCCCCCCCACAGGTGCTGTATAAATACTACGGTTTAAAACGCTCTCCCATTATAAATAATACAGAGAGAATACATTATATAATTTCCTTCACCAAAAAATAAGCTGGTATTTACAGCGTATATAACCTATGTAGAGTATTTACAACTATATACAGTATTTACAACTATATACAGTATTTACAACTATATACAGTATTTACAACTATATACAGTATTTACAACTATATACAGTATTTACAACTATATACAGTATTTACAACTATATACAGTATTTACAACTATATACAGTATTTACAACTATATACAGTATTTACAACTATATACAGTATTTACAACTATATACAGTATTTACAACTATATACAGTATTTACAACTAATATACAGTATTTACAACTATATACAGTATTTACAACTATGATACAGTATTTACAACTATATACAGTATTTACAACTATATACAGTATTTACAGCTATATACAGTATTTACGAAATTAACCTGGAGAGAGTTCCGGGGGTCAACGCCCCCGCGGTCCGGTCTGTGGTCAGACCTCATAACAGTATGTACAGTATTTGCGTAGGATTATGTAACATTTGAGTCTAGACTCGGCGCTTGTAACCCGTAGTCAGTTAAGATGCGTGACATTCCCTATTCCATGTTACTGTTTTCTTCAATAGTCTCCTGTGTGAAACTCCAGAGGCATATACAGAAGTCCATATACAGAATATCATGTTGCTACGGTCTATCACCTCAGATTCCTAAGAGAATGATCAATAAATTCGTAAGGTAGAAACGCCCCTTTGTAAAACTGTGATCAATATGTCTTTCAATATTGCCTCGAATAGCCTCGGCAATTATTGATTCCATAAATTTTCCCACAGAGTAGGTTAGGGTAATTGGTCTATAATTCGTAGCTAACGACACAACTAACAACACACAAGCCGCAAGCTGTTTAAAACTTATGTTTGTTATTAGTGAGTTCAGCAAACAAGGCCAAAAGTGTTGACTTTGCGCTCAGCTGGATGCTGGTTGCAGGTTGGTAGTTGAGGTATGAATGCGTTGCCTAATGCCAGAGACCGCTAACGTATCCTATTTCCGACCTCTGCCAGCTTGCTACTGCTGTGGCCTCCTTAATTTCAAATTGCACCAAGAACTCACTAGTTCTAACTAATTCTAGCAAACCTAGTGTGTAAAATACGCTTCTTTCACTCTACTGCATATGCGTTTTGTGCATGCTTAACAAATATCAATGAAAAACCAATACTTACTAGTGGTGTACTAAAGTTTGGTTCTATAGACTTATCTGTCTACTTTCCGAAGAATCAAAACTACCTGGAGAGGTCTAACACGTCACTCATAATCCACTCTAAGCGCCAACCATTTCACGTCCAGCATAACTTAATGGACTGACCTTCCTTGAGTGAGCTGTCTAAAGCATGCATACATATACGGGAGTATACATCAACCAGTGTGAAGAATAACGTAGTTAGTGATGCGGACTGCACTCACTGGACAGGCAAACTAGCCATCGGGGGATCCTCTATAGTGTTTAGTGGCTCCTGGCGGCACCATATTTAAATCTTTTCCCCGGCATCTAAAGTATCACTTATGGTTGTTATTCTCCTAGCTCTTGTGATTATATATCGATTAGTTTCTGCTAATAGGTTCATTATTTAGTTTCTAAACATATTTAAATAGTGACCTATTATAACGATTCTGTAAGTGTATATTCTATTCGTCAGCCAAATTGTATTGTATGTCTCAATAAATTATGTACCTTCCTCATCAGCAAAATCTGGGTATTTAGATTAACTGCACAATATCTAACACTGTTACAAGAAATATTTACTTACCTGGAGAGCTCATGTATAACGTGGATCAGACTCCTCAGTGATGCTTGCAATGTGGACTTAAGGTGCTGTGCTACAGAATTTAGGGTCTCGTGATTAATTATGCCAAAAATATCGTACACTTTGTTCTACGTGATTATGCACGACATCCTTACACTGGGTCCCAAGAGTGACTAGCTCGATGGCCGAGATTTGAACATCTGTAGGACTGGCACTGCAATGGTCTAAATGGTGAGGCAATGCTTGTACCCACTGCTACTTATGCCGATATTTCTAGTCAAGTTTAACTGTTTAAACTACATTATTAAGCTAGGCAATAAACTTACCAGGAACTTACGACTGAATCAGTTTTCGATTATAGTTGAAGTCAGAGATGCGGCAATACTGATGCCTCAGCACGCTTTGTGAGAGTTGTACTAGCTGAGTGTGCCTAAACCTGTCTGACCGCCCTTAATAGTGCTCCATCTGACTTGCTAACAGTTCGTTTCTTCTAGTTTCATCTAGAATGGAAACTCTTGCTTTTGCTGTACTCTTACTTTTGCTTATGCTGTAAGAATATTTTATATACTCGAGTCATTCTAGGAATGAACGATCTCAGATGAAGTGATGTTCATTAGATAATAGATGACATTTGGAACATTTGTGGAACAGATGCTCTTGTCTGGCTGTCCTTAAATCTGAGCCGAGTGTGGTACCTTGACATTATTGATATTTTGCCTAATTGTAAGGCCAGCCACATCTTTCCAGTGCTGGAGGTTCTCCTGATTTAACAGATCTACCCAGACCGGTTCCAGGCGAGAGACAAGTTATCTTTCTTAGTTCTCTATTCTGTACCGAAGTCGTAGACAAGACAGCGAAAGGCAATCCAAGAAAGTGGTGCAAATTCTAGGTGTGACCGCAGTTGTGCCTCGTACAGAGTTCTGCAGCCTCTGCTGTCGAGAAAATAGGATATGCTTTAGTGTTATTATCGTCTTAATTTCATTGTTGGCAAGATTTCCTACGAGGTTTTTCATACACATTTTGAGAGATTGTTGGAATCTCCGATTCTAGGAGTCTCCCATTCATTAGCACCACTGCTCCATCATTTTCTCAGGCTGATATACCTTTAAGCAGGTGACTGATGTACCTGAGAGCAGCTGGTATTTCCTCTCATAGATAAATAAATGTCTGAGTGCAGTCGTCTGCATATGCATGGGATTCTGGGATGAAGTGAGGAATGTCATTGAGGTAGACATTCCTTAAAAAATGGATCAAGCACACCTCCATGTCGACCACTGGCATCAATAGTGTCTTGCTGACTCCCCCATTGGGGACTACTCTTAGAGATAGAGATCTACCTTGAAGGTAGAGGAAGGAGTAGTTTAGAGCTAAAGTCTCCAAGTTCTTGCAGTTTTGTAAGAATCCTTAGTTCCATACTCGGTCGACAGCACCTGCAGTGTCCATGACTACTACACAACTGATCTTTCAACTTCTGGTGCCACATAGCAGAGAAGTTGAACAGTAGATCAGCAATCTTGTGTTCAACTTCATCTGGGTCCACAGCTTTTTCTTGTTCTAGCGATTTAAGAAGATACACCTCCTGCCTTTTTGTCATCATTGACAGCTTTGACACAGTTTCTGCAGCTAGCCAAGGAGGGTCCCCTGCTGGATCAGGAACTTGCATCTGGGCAGCAAAGTGTTAAGCAAAGAGGTCGACTTTTTCCTGACTACTAGTAGAGGTGGTCCAATATTGTAGATTTAGAGGTGGAATGAGTTCATCAGGCAGATAAACTTGTCTATCCTTGACAAGGACCACCAGGTTTTGGAGTCTACTCTACCTGACTCTAGCTTTCTTTTTGTGTCAGCCTCCCATTTAGAAATGGCCCACTTTTGAACTTCACTCATATGCCTACAGGCTTACCTGTGCAGGTTTGTTGTAGGTAGTGGGATGTTTATCATTCTCAAGCAGTAGCAGCCTCTCTACAATGAAAGCCGAACCAAGGCTGATCTGTAGGCTTCGTTACATTCTGCCGGTGAGGGTTGTCTTCTTCTTGTATTGCTGTACGTTCATGTGTTGCAGAAGACTTTGTATTGCTGTACGTTCATGTGTTGCAGAAGACTTTGTATTGCTGTACGTTCCAAGCTTTGTACTTAGCAGGCAAGGGTGAGGGTTGTCTTCTTGTTGTAGATTAAGAATATGTTCAGAGAAGGTATTCACTTGGTTGTCAACATCACCTTGGAGAAGAGCATTCCAATCGGAGGTGGCGAGTTCAGAGCAAAGGGCTGTCCAGTTTCCTCTTTACCACAGCCAGATTGTGCGTGTGGACTCCTCACCTCGTTCTGATGAGATCTTCAGTGTCGTAAAGACAGCCTTGTGGTCAGAAGATCCAACATAGTCGAGGGGTTGACAGGTGATTGTGCCTTCTGCCAGATCACTCACTACTGGGTCGAGGGAGGAGCCAGAGATGTGAGTAGGGGAGTCAACAAAATTTCTCATGTCGAACACTGCGAGAAGGTCATTAAAGTCCCTCTTTATAATATGTCTGAGGCCACCAGCGATTATATTATGTTAACAGTTGTGTTGAAGCAGAAGGGAGTCCACATTTTCCATTAGGAAGTTGATGAGGCCTTCATGTTGTCACTGAGGTCTGTACATCGCACATGCTAGTACAGAGGTACTAGTGTTTATGCATAGCTTTAAGAACATCACCTCCACGTGAGTAGGAATGGCAACATCAATCTACTGGACATATATGCTTTTACAGAAGCACACAGCAACACCACCTCCTTGTTCTAGGTTGTCTCCTGTCATCCATAAGGTTACATCTCATCGAGAGGCAACACCTTTTTCTGTCTGTCTGTGTCTGTCTCTCTCATATTCATTCAGACGCTCCTAGCTCTGTTAATTACGTCTTTGAGAACAATGACATCCAGCATTATTTAAAATACAAAATTATCGTATACTCATCATACACTTCGCTGTGTATTTTCTTGCAACATTATCGCAGTAATAATTTCTCTTCAACTTAGGAGGTCTGGTCTGAATCTCACCAAAATAATAACCAACTGAAATGTATCATTATTTCAGATTAATAATAAAAATATCAAACATGAATATTTATATTTCTGCATTATACAATCTTCTAATACACTGGCAGTCTCCCACCGAGGCAGAGTGACCCGAAAAAATAGAAATACAAGATTTTCTTTTGTATACATTTAGTAATATACACAGGAGATCACTAGCCACTTTCTCCCGATTCTGCATTAAATATAAAACGATAAATGTAGCTAAGAAAAATGTATCACTAATCTCGTTGAATTTGTATTAATGATAAAAAAAAATGGATGGGAATTTATAAGCTTATGGGCAGGACAGAAACTAATGATTTTGACTTTGGTTGTTTAATAGAGACAAGCACTGGCTGCCTGGGTTCAAGTAATTTGTAGTGGGACTCGTGCTGTTGCTACTGTTATTTGTATTGCTGTACGTTCATGTGTTGCAGAGGATTTTGTATTGCTGTACGTTCATGTGTTGCAGAGGATTTTGTATTGTACGTTCATATGTTGCAGAAGACTTTGTATTGCTGTACGTTCATGTGTTGCAGAGGATTTTGTATTGCTGTACGTTCATGTGTTGCAGAGGATTTTGTATTGATGTACGTTCATGTGCTGCAGAGGATTTTGTATTGATGTACGTTCATGTGTTGCAGAGGATTTTGTATTGCTGTACGTTCATGTGTTGCAGAGGATTTTGTATTGATGTACGTTCATGTGTTGCAGAGGATTTTGTATTGCTGTACGTTCATGTGTTGCAAGAGGATTTTGTATTGCTGTACGTTCATGTGTTGCAGAGGATTTTGTATTGCTGTACGTTCATGTGTTGCAGAGGATTTTGTATTGTTGTACGTTCATATGTTGCAGAAGACTTTGTATTGCTGTACGTTCATGTGTTGCAGAAGACTTTGTATTGCTGTACGTTCATGTGTTGCAGAGGATTTTGTATTGCTGTACGTTCATGTGTTGCAGAGGATTTTGTATTGCTGTACGTTCATGTGTTGCAGAGGATTTTGTATTGCTGTACGTTCATGTGTTGCAGAGGATTTTGTATTGCTGTACATTCATGTGTTGCAGAAGACTTTGTATTGCTGTACGTTCATGTGTTGCAGAAGACTTTGTATTGCTGTACGTTCATGTGTTGCAGAAGACTTTGTATTGCTGTACGTTCATGTGTTGCAGAAGACTTTGTATTGCTGTACGTTCATGTGCTGCAGAGGATTTTGTATTGCTGTAACGTTCATGTGTTTGCAGAGGATTTTGTATTGCTGTACATTCATGTGTTGCAGAAGACTTTGTATTGCTGTACGTTCATGTGTTGCAGAAGACTTGTATTGCTGTACGTTCATGTGTTGCAGAAGACTTTGTATTGCTGTACGTTCATGTTTGCAGAAGACTTGTTATTGATGTACGTTCATGTGTTGCAGAAGACTTTGTATTGCTGTACGTTCATGTGTTGCAGAAGACTTTGTATTGATGTACGTTCATGTGTTGCAGAAGACTTTGTATTGCTGCACGTTCATGAGTTGCAGAGGATTTTGTATTGCTGTACGTTCATGTGTTGCAGAGGATTTTGTATTGCTGTACGTTCATGTGTTGCAGAAGACTCTGTATTGCTGTACGTTCATGTGTTGCAGAAGACTTTGTATTGCTGTACGTTCATGTGTTGCAGAAGATTTTGTATTGCTGTACGTTCATGTGTTGCAGAAGACTTTGTATTGCTGTACGTTCATGTGTTCAGAGACTTTGTATTGCTGTACGTTCATGTGTTGCAGAAACTTTGTATTGCTGCACGTTCATGAGTTGCAGAGGATTTTGTATTGCTGTACGTTCATGTTTTTGCAGAGGATTTTGTATTGCTGTACTTCATGTGTTGCAGAAGACTCTGTATTGCTGTACGTTCATGTGTTTGCAGAAGACTTTGTATTGCTGTAACGTTCATGTGTTGCAGAAGATTTTGTATTGCTGTTCGTTCATGTGTTTGCAGAAGACTTTGTATTGCTGTACGTTCATGTGTTGCAGAAGACTTTGTATTGCTGTACGTTCATGTGTTGCAGAAGACTTTGTATTGCTGTACGTTCATGTGTTGCAGAAGACTTTGTATTGCTGTACGTTCATGTGTTGCAGTATCTCCTTCAGTTTTCATGATAATTGCTAAACTAACTAAAATACTCAAACTTATACATGATACATTGTAACCACGAACAAGTTGTATTTAATTAACAAACTGCGGCTAGCCGGAGGATCGAACCGTGTTGTTTTTAAACCCGACTCTTGGGAAAAAGCGAAAACTCACGAACATCGTGAGTTCTCGCATATTGTTACCCGCCACATGGAGGTGATGGGTAACAATATTGTTACCCATCACATGGAGGTGATGGGTAACAATATTGTTACCCGCCACATGGAGGTGATGGGTAACAATATTGTTACCCATCACATGGAGGTGATGGGTAACAATATTGTTACCCATCATATGGAGATGATGGGTAACAATATTGTTACCCATCACATGGAAGTGATGGGTAACAATATTGTTACCCATCACATGGAGGTGATTCAAATTCAAATTCAAAGTTTATTCTCTATAAGGATTACAATGCTGAGTTTACAGAATTTGGTTATTGTGTGGTTTACATGTAGTAAAATAATTAGAGTGTACCACTAGAACACCTAGCATGGCTAGGCATTTCGGGCAGACTTAAACTAAATCTTAAGTTTAAAATATTACAAAATTATGAGGTAAGTTGGTAATATGGCTAAGTGACTAAATACTAGTTTGTGAGTTTAGCAATGTGAATGCTTTTCTTTTGGCACTATACATAGTTTCAGTATTGGAGTATCACAGGCCAACTTATGACTAGTTAAGATTCATTATTTTTAAATTGAGATTGATATTTCTCTTTATGGTCAAATGGGTGAGCGAGTGTAAGTGTTAACCACCATGTGGTGTTCGTGTAATTAGTTGACATGGTGTATCAGGGAGATGAGATATTTTCTGATGGTAATTTTGAAGGTGATGAATGTGTCTGCAGTTTTAGAACTTTCAGGTAGGGTGTTCCAGATTTTAGGGCCTTTGACATACATTGAATTTTTGTAAAGGTTTAGTCGGACACGGGGAATGTCAGAGATGTTTGTGTCTGGTGTTGTGCCTGTGGGTTCTGCCACAACTATCAAGAAAGCGTTTTAGGTCAAGGTTAATATTGGAATTTAAGGTCCTGTAGATGTAGATTGCACAGTAGTAAGTGTGGATGTTCTGAACAGGGAGTAAGTTTAGATCTCTGAAGAGTGGGGGGGGGGAGTTGTTGCCAGGGATGGGATTTAGTGATTATTCTTACTGCGGCTTTTGTTGGGTTATTATTGGCTTTAGGCGTGTTGCTGCAGTTGATCCCTATTACATCCCAGGATTCCAAATGGCCTGTTACCCCGGGTGTAATGGGAGCAAATAAACTCAGTAGAAAAAGTTTAGACTTATATTATCCTTCACCAATTTAGAACAGCAATAGACACATGTACAGTGATAAGTATAGTGCACTCAAAGGTAAAACAAAGCAAAAATAGAAGCACAAATAGGACCGTGCTTC
>NC_069473.1:2604473-2757486 GCF_026875155.1 Cherax quadricarinatus
TTAAAACCCTTTTCAGAAAATGGCATCCCTAGAATATACAGACGGGTATGCTAGACTTTTATTTCATCAAAGACCA
The DNA here is from genome assembly GCF_026875155.1 of Cherax quadricarinatus. NCBI lineage: Eukaryota > Metazoa > Arthropoda > Malacostraca > Decapoda > Parastacidae > Cherax > Cherax quadricarinatus. Next base: position 2,604,550 of record NC_069473.1, read on the forward strand.
GGTCACACCTGGTAGTAGTTAGATACACTGCAGGTCAGGTCACACCTGGTAGTAGTCAGACACACTGCAGATCAGGTCATACCTGGTAGTCAGATACACTGCAGGTCAGGTCACACCTGCTAGTAGTCAGATACACTGCAGGTCAGGTCACACCTGGTAGTAGTCAGATACACTGCAGGTCAGGACACACCTGGTAGTAGTCAGATACACTGCAGGTCAGGACACACCTGGTAGTAGTCAGATACACTGCAGGTCAGGTCACACCTGGTAGTAGTCAGATACACTGCAGGTCAGGACACACCTGGTAGTAGTCAGATACACTGCAGATCAGGTCACACCTGGTAGTAGTCAGATACACTGCAGGTCAGGACACACCTGGTAGTAGTCAGATACACTGCAGATCAGGTCATACCTGGTAGTCATATACACTGCAGGTTAGGTCACACCTGCTAGTAGTCAGATACACTGCAGGTCAGGTCACACCTGGTAGTAGTCAGATACACTGCAGGTCAGGTCACACCTGGTAGTAGTCAGATACACTGCAGGTCAGGTCACACCTGGTAGTAGTCAGATACACTGCAGGTCAGGTCACACCTGGTAGTAGTCAGATACACTGCAGATCAGGTCATACCTGGTAGTCACATACACTGCAGGTCAGGCCACACCTGGTAGTAGTCAGATACACTGCAGGTTAGGTCACACCTGGTAGTAGTCAGATACACTGCAGATCAGGTCATACCGGGTAGTCACATACACTGCAGGTCAGGTCACACCTGGTAGTAGTCAGATACACTGCAGGTCATGTCACACCTAGTAATAGGTAGATACACTTCAGGTCAGGTCACACCTGGTGGTAGTTACACTGCAGGTCAGGTCACACTTGGTAGTCAGATACACTGTAGGTCAAGTCACACCTGGTAATAGGTAGATATACTGCAGGTCAGGTCACACCTGGCTCGAGGATAGGACACCATGACTATAAATCTGCTCCTGTAGCTACAAACCCTAACGACATAGCTCCAAGAGCATAACTTCTGTAGAGCTGTGCTCTGAAGAAGGTCTGCAGAGCTTACATACCTCTGATCCTATAACTACTCACACTCAGAACAAAATATCACGAGAAAATTCAGACATCGGCAGCTTCAGATATCGAAAATGTGATATCACTACAATACCTCTGATCATGTAGCTAAAACCGCGGAATACTGGGCACCACATGCAGGAAATAGCTGACCTTGTGATATTCTGACGTCAGTGTTTGTAGATACACAACCCAACAAAATGAGCCCTACACTTGGAAATGTAAATAATAGTGACAAGACTCCTCAACAAGATAGTACACCACGAGAACTAATGTACTATGCTCGTGGCGTGTTGTAACTACGGACACCGACTTCAGAACACCACCAGCAAAACTACTCATGTAACTCCGAACGCTGAAGACTAAACATTATATGCATTCTGCTAACGTAACTACATACACTGATATCAGAATGTCATCAACTTAAGTCTCCTGTAGTTCAAAATATTGAAAGGGAGCACCAACAGCTTAACTTTCCTGTACCTTCAAACATTGACTACCGAATTTACCACCTAAAATAACTCTCATGCAACTACAGACACGTAAAAATGTCACACGTTGATGACCCTAAGTAAGTTCTTACCTACGACCTGTACATATCCAACTCTGTTAATAGCTGGTTCGATGTTAACCTGACACACGTAGTACCCGGTGTCATCAGGCTGGACGTTCCGTATATGTAACGTCCAGGTTGTCGGGTCGTCTCGGGTGACTCGGAACCTGGGAATGAGTGTGATCGTTGTCTCGTCTATAGTAAGCAGCATCACCCGGTTCAGGTGCATCCACGTCACCTGAAAGACGTGTGAAAGTTATCAGGAGAGAGTAGGGGCAAACGGGGATAAGATTTACTTACATTCAACAAGGGAAACAAAAAAAAAAAGCCATACCACGGGCGGGGTTAGAACCCCACGATCAGAGAGTCATGAAACACCAGACCGACGCGTTAGCCACTGGACCAGCGTAATGACACGATTGCGATTGATCTTCCATCTGCTAACTGCAAATTACTCACCCATAGCGTAATATACATACAAGACATTTATATAAAAAAAACGAAACAATGGGTACTGATAAACAATTACTACCAGTAAGTACCGACTAATTAATTTGTGAATTGAATTAAAAAAAAATAATTGAAAAATATTTGCGAGGCTCAAAATTTAACAGTTTTATTTGCTCAGGGGCACAAATCCCTATAAGTTAGGAGGTTACATGTGTTTTCCAATTTTTCAAAAGTCCAGAATATACTATCATTTGTACTCTCAATTTCGCAGCGAAAATTATAAAATTATTATATTGGTGTATATATATTCCCAATTATGTACAATTAAAATAATGAAAAGAATAATTTTTAACACAGTATGTCTGTTACCTGGGCGGGATGACTAGAATAAAAGAAACTCTTTCACCATCACTTAACCAGTGTCTTGTCGGAGACGCGTCAACACTAAAGCTCAAAACTGCAAATATACTCACCCAATTTCAGAGTGCTGGCACTCTACTTCCCCCCGGGATCAAGTCCTTTCATTTACCTCGCTCACACCCAACAGCCTAAAAATCATGGAAACCACTTTCCCATCTTATCTCAACGTTCACAAAAGCTTGCTGAATGTCCAAGCCTCCGCACAAAAAACCTCGTTTACCCCCCCCCTCACTCCAACCGTCCTGGGGCCCCCCTACCCCCCCCCCACCAATACAATTTTTATATACACATTTCTAATTTGCCCACCTATAAACGTCCGATCCTCAACAATCCTTCCTTATCTTATACGTTAAAGATATATTTTTCATTTATGCTTGTAAAATTTAATAATTTTACCAAAAAAACCTTAAAAACTTACCAACCTTATTTTAAAAAGCGCAATTTAATTTTGCCAATCCACTAAATATATTTTGGATAATTTAAAAATAATTTAATAATGTAACAAAAAAACAATTCTTTAATACATACACAAAACACACACAATTTTTTTTAAATAATTATTTGTGGACCCCGGGTTAACGAAATTTTTTTTACTCCAAATATGTTCAGGGGGCCAGACTGCCGAATTTGTTCCCATAAGAATATTTGAAGTAATTAGTCCATTTTTAGACCCCAAACATACACGTACAAACGCACTTACATAAATACACTTTTCATAATTGGTCCATTCGGAGATGACGTTATGCGGGGGTCCACTAATATATATATATATATATAAATATATTAAAATATTAATTTAAAAAAATTATATATATTATTTATAAAATTTGGGGTCCACCTCTGGTGAAAATTGTAACCCATAAACTCGAGAGGTGGATAAAAAGCTTAAAGGGAAGAATATTTGGTTTTTTTCTAAAACCCTTTTTCAATTTTCCATTTCCCCCTACCCCCCCATCTTTTTCATTTTTTTACCAATGGGTAATTAATTAATAATTTAAATACAAAAGTTTTAAAGAAAATTTTGTTGATGTAAAAATGGCATATAATACATGAGGGTGAAGATACAGTCTAGTACTATTTTTACGTGTTTTCGCTGATATAATGCGAAATCCATCCACCCCTCAGAGGGGGGACATGTGCCCAAAAAATACAGCAGCATTACCCCCGAACAGCAGCATGACCGCTGGAACAAAAACCTAGCGCCCTGGACCCCAACTGATCCTGATGACTCTGCTTTTTTTCCTCAATAATATATAAAATATATAAAATATATATATATATATATTATATAAATAATTAAATAAAAAATATATAAATATAAATTTTTAAAAATTGCAAAAAAACCCACTCTAAAGAAAAAAAATTCCAAGCGCTTCGTGACAAACCACATTACAAGGAACATGAAAGTAAACATCCAAGGAACTAATAAGGGGTCGGGCCACACCCACAAACAACCCAAAACGTTAAAACCGCCCGCGCCGACCCAACTGGACAGGTCCTTTGCACAACTCACCAACAAACTATTCTACCAAGAAAATTTAAAAATTATTAAATTTTTCCTGTAATATTTAAATTTTTTTCCCAATTCTATTAAATTTTAAATGGATCTAATTTATAAAACCAAAAAAAATATCATATTATGTCAAAACGCTTTTTAGAAAAAAATTCAATTAATTTCCACGCCATGGACTTGTTTGATACAGAACAAAGCCGGAAAAAAAAAACCCCCCCCCCCCCCGTACCCAAAAATACCCCCAAATCCGATAAAAATTTTTCTTTGAAAAACAGGGTCTAAAGCCACAACAAACAGCAAAAACCTTTCACCGTGGACTGCTTGCAAAGGCAAAGGCAATGTTCTCGGGTTTCACTGAGACCCACATAAAGGTCACTTGGCAACGAAATATGTCCCAGGTTACAACCATACAGATGTGACAGAGTGAACAGGCAAAAGGGGGGGGGGGGTTGGCCGTACATTGCAGATCACTTGTTTGCACAAAACTGCTTAATGCCTCAAATGATGTAGGGGAAATTTTTAGCAGTAAAGTCAAACCAAAACCTACATTGTGGTAGTCTACAACCCCTCCGGATGCAAAAACCCCCAAAATTTCCAGCAGCTTTTAAAAAATTGACCACTGTCGGGAAAAATCTTCCAGCTCCTGCCCCCAAACATCTTGCTCCTGGGGATTTCATTTAAAAGCACCTAAAAGGAGGAATATACAAATAAATTGTTGCAGTAAAAACACCGGGAGGCAGCTCTGATGAAAACCCTCACACTCATACGAGCTTTAAATCTCTGCACAAAATTAAATTTTAAACCAAAATAATAGAGCCTACTAGGCGGAGAAAACTAACCTCACTTCCAACAATGATACTGATAAGAAATATCACCATAACAAAAACAATATACTCAGATCACAAAATAATTGAGGGGTTTTGACATGTATCTGGGGGCCCCAGACCGACTAATAGACTATCCGAGGGAGCATTCACCAAATTCAACTCAATAACAAAAAAATAAAGTGGGACCCAAAATAAACCCCAAATCCCAAACCCATAAACGGGAAGATAACTAAGCAACACAGACCCCAAAATTTGCCAGAACAATTTTCGGTGCACTCGATTATGCCCAAAGGGTTATCCTCTAAGAAAAAGATAGATGTAAAATAGAAAGAGCAGGCGCTCCCCCTTACAGGCACGGAAAAAAATAACAAGGGGGCTAAAAGAGGTCAAAAATCGAAAGCGTAGGAGACCGGGCAAGAAATAGCAGCATCGAACTAAGCAAAAGAACCTTTGGGAGTCGGGAATCGAAAAAAACCCCAAAATATTTCTTCTCCTATGCCAAATAAAAATGGGAAAACAACGTCCAGATTGGGCCCCTATTTAAAACAAGAGGGCCCCTACACAGGCCCAAAAGGAAATGAGTGAGCTACTCAAGTCCCAATAACTCATTTTTTAGCAACGCTAACCAGACTGAGAGTCAAGATCAAAATGAATTTTTTTATGAAGAGCCAAAAAATTTTGTTTAACCCAAAACCCTATCCGAGTTATCCGACCCCAAAATGACTTCAAAACAGGCATAAAGACATCCCCCATCCCCCTCTGCCCCAGGCCAACCTGGAACTCTGTTTTCATCAAAACGCAAGAACCCCCCATCACGAGCCTTTTCCATCCTATGAAGAGGGGCAAACAGGGGGGTCGTCCCCCCATTACTAAAACAACAGACATACCCCCCCACTCCACAAAGGGGAGTAAAGCAACGCAAAAAACACGACCAATACACTAACATCCCATATCATAAAAAATCTTTAAAAGGGGCCTAAGAAAAAGATCAGACCCAAATCTAGAACCCACAGTTACACAAACCCCGGGCAACATGGTTTAGAAATCCCCCGTCTTCCAACTATGGGTCACTACACAAGGGCCTAAAACACTAGAAGACAAAAAGAATCAGATCAATTAAAAACAGACTTTGCAAAACCTTTGACAAGTGTGACCATGGCGTAATAGCGCACAAAATGCGTGCCAAAGGAATAACGGGAAAAGTCGGTCGATGGATCTATAATTTCCTCACTAACAGAACACAGAGAGTATCGTCAACAGAGTAAAGTCCGAGGCAGCTACGGTGAAAACTCTGTTCCACAAGGCAACATACTCGCTCCCATCTTGTTCCTCATCCTCATATCCAACATAGACAAGGATGTCGCCACAGCACCGTGTCTTCCTTTTGCAGATGAAAACCCGAATCTGCATGACAGTGTCTTCCATTGCAGACACTGAAAGGGCCCCCAGGCGACATCAACCAAATCTTTCAGTGGCTGCAGAAAACAATATGAAGTTCAACGATGAGAAATTTCAATTACTCAGATATGGTAAACATGGGGAAAATTAAATCTTCATCAGAGTAACAAAACAAATTCTGGCCACAAAATAGAGCGAAACACCAACGTCAAAGACCGGAGTGATCATGTCGGAGGATCTCACCTTCAAGGACCATAACATTGAAATCAATCGCATCTGCTAGAAAAAATGACGGGATGGATAAAGAGAACCTTCAAAACTAGGGAGGCCAAGCCATGATGACACTCTTCAGGTCACTGTTCTATCTAGGCGGAATATTGCTGCACACTAACAGCACCTTTCAAGGCAGGTGAAATTGCCGACCTAGAAAATGTACAGAGAACTTTCACGGCGCGCATAACGGAGAAAAAAACACCTCAATTACGGGAGCGCTTGGGGTTCCTAAACCTGTATTCCCTGGAACGCAGGAGGGAGAATACATGATTATATACACCTGGAAAATCCTAGAGGGACTAGTACCGAACTGCACACGAAAATCACTCACTACGAAAGCAAAAGACTTGGCAGACGATGCACCATCCCCCCAATGAAAAGCAGGGGGGTCACTAGCACGTTAAGAGACCATACAATAAGTGTCAGGGGCCCGAGACTGTTCAACGCCTCCCAGCACACATAAGGGGGAATTACCAACAGACCCCTGGCAGTCTTCAAGCTGGCACTGGACAAGCACCTAAAGTCAGTTTTCCTATCAGCCGGACTGTGGCTCGTACGTTGTTTTGCGTGGGAGCCAGCAGCCCGCAGCCTGGTTGATCAGGCTCTGATCCACCAGGAGGCCTGGTCACAGACCGGGGCCCCGGGGCGTTGACCCCCGAACTCTCTCCAGGTAAACTCCCCGGTAATATAAGTGGTGTGTGTGTGTTGTGTGTGTGTGGTAAGGTGAAAGTGTTGAATGATGAAAATATTTTCTTTTTGGGGAATTTTTTTCTCTTTGGGTCACCCTACCTCGGGGGGAGACGGCCGACTTGTTGAAAAAAAAATTATATATATATATATAAATATATATATATATATATAAATATATATATATATATATATATATATATATAAAATATATATATAAATATGCCAATAAGATCACAGTAAACAGTGATTTCAGAATATGCAAAACAACCACTCTGAAAGAATAGAAAATTTTCCAAGCGCTTTCGTGACTACTCACATTATCAAGGAACTATGATAATGGAGTAGTCACGAAAGCGCTTGGAATTTCTCTTTTCTTTCAGAGTGGTTTTTTTTGCATATAAATATATATATATATATATTTTATATATATATATATATATATATATATATAAATAATATATATAATATATATATATATATAATAAATAAAAGTCGCTTTTGCAGCTTGTAACCTGAAATTCATCGGAGGAAAATACACCTAAGGAGAATAAGATATATATGAAGTACAGTGAAATACAACAGAGTATTGCGATGCACCACGTACACAGGTGCGGTGTTCCCTATAAACATAAATCTGTGGTTAATAACTGGAAAATGTTGATTAATGGAATCGGTTATGTAAATCACCCAGTTAAGTGACCCTTTGTTATATAATGGTACCTCTGTTAGCGTGTGTGTGTGTGTGTGTGTGTGTGTGTGTGTGTGTGTGTGTGTGTGTGTGTGTGTGTGTGTGTGTGTGTGTGTACTCACCTAATTGTACTCACCTAATTGTGGCTGCAGGGGTTGAGTCTCAGCTCCTGGCCCAGCCTCTTCACTGATCGCTACTAGGTCCTCTCTCTCTCTGCTTCCTGAGCTGTATCATACCTCTTCTTAAAACTATGTATGGTTCCTGCCTCCACTACTTCACTTGTTAGGCTATTCCACTTCCTGACAACTCTATGACTGAAGAAATACTTCCTAACGTCCCTGTACTCGTCTGAGTCTTCAACTTCCAGTTGTGACCCCTTGTCCCTGTGTCCACTCTCTGGAACATCCTATCTCTGTCCACCTTGTCTATTTCCCGCAATATCTTGTATGTCGTTATCATGTCTCCCCTGACCCTCCTGTCCTCCAGTGTCGTCAGGCCGATTTCCCTCAACCTTTCTTCGTAGGACAATCCCCTTAGCTCTGGGACTAGTCTTGTTGCAAACCTTTGGACTTTCTCTAATTTCTTGACGTGCTTGACCAGGTGTGGATTCCAGACTGGTGCTGCATACTCCAGTATGGGCCTGACGTAAATGGTATACAGAGTCTTGAACGAATCCTTACTGAGGTGTGTACTCACCTAGTTGTACTCACCTAGTTGAGGTTGCGGGGGTCGAGTCCGAGCTCCTGGCCCCGCCTCTTCACTGATCGCTACTAGGTCACTCTCCCTGAGCCGTGAGCTTTATCATACCTCTGCTTAAAGCTATGTATGGATCCTGCCTCCACTACATCGCTTCCCAAACTATTCCACTTACTGACTACTCTGTGGCTGAAGAAATACTTCCTGACATCCCTGTGATTCATCTGTGTCTTCAGCTTCCAACTGTGTCCCCTTGTTACTGTGTCCAATCTCTGGAACATCCTGTCTTTGTCCACCTTGTCAATTCCTCTCAGTATTTTGTATGTCGTTATCATGTCCCCCCTATCTCTCCTGTCCTCCATTTTCGTCAGGTTGATTTCCCTTAACCTCTCCTCGTAGGACATACCTCTTAGCTCTGGGACTAGTCTTGTTGCAAACCTTTGCACTTTCTCTAGTTTCTTCACGTGCTTGGCTAGGTGTGGGTTCCAAACTGGTGCCGCATACTCCAATATGGGCCTAACATACACGGTGTACAGGGTCCTGAATGATTCCTTATTAAGATGTCGGAATGCTGTTCTGAGGTTTGCTAGGCGCCCATATTCTGCAGCAGTTATTTGGTTGATGTGCGCTGTGTGTGTGTGTGTGTGTACTCACCTATTTGTACTCACCTATTTGTGGTTGCAGGGGTCGAGTCTTAGCTCCTGGCCCCGCCTCTTCACCGGTTGCTACTGGGCCCTCTCTCTCCCCGCTCCATGAGCTTTATCAAACCTCGTCTTAAAACTGTGTATGGTTCCTGCCTCCACTACGTCATTTTCTAGGCTATTCCACTGCCTTACAACTCTATTATTGATGAAATACTTCCTAATATCTCTCTGACTCATTTGTGTCTTCAACTTCCAATTGTGGCCTCTTGTTTCTGTGTCCCCTCCCTGGAACATCCTGTCTTTGTCCACCTTGTCTATTCCACGCAGTATTTTATATGTCGTTATCATGTCTCCCCTGACCCTCCTGTCCTCCAGTGTCGTCAGGCCGATTTCCCTTAATCTTTCTTCATAGGACATTCCCCTTAGCTCTGGGAAATAACCTTGTCGCAAACCTTTGTACTTTCTCTAGTTTCTTGACGTGCTTTAATCAAGTGCGGGTTCCAAACAAGTGCTGCATACTCCAGTATGGGCCTGACATACACGGTGTACAGTGTCTTGAACGATTCCTTACTAAGGTATCGGAATGCTGTTCTCAGGTTTACCAGGCGCCCATATGCTGCAGCAGTTATCTGGTTGATGTGTGCTTTCCCGGGGACATGCTCGGTGTTATACTCACCCCAAGATCTTTCTCCTTGAGTGAGGTTTGCTGTCTTTGGCCACCTAGCCTATACTCGGTCTGTGGTCTTCTGTGCCCTTCCCCTATCTTCATGACTTTGCATTTGGCAGGATTAAATTCGAGAAGCCATTTGCTGGACCAGGTGTCCAGTCTGTCCAGGTCTCTTTGAAGTCCTGCCTGGTCCTCATCAGATTTAATTCTCCTCATTAACTTCACATCATCTGCAAACAGGGACACTTCTGAGTCTAACCCTTCCATCATGTCGTTCACATATACCAAAAATAGCACTGGTCCTAGGACCGACCCCTATGGGACCCCGCTCGTCACAGGTGCCCACTGTGATACATCATTACGTACCATGACTCGTTGTTGTCTCCCTGTCGGGTATTCTCTGATCCATTGCAGTGCCCTTCCTGTTATATGCGCCTGATGCTCTAGCTTCTGCACTAATCTCTTGTGAGGAACTGTGTCAAAGGCCTTCTTGCAGTCCAAGAAGATGCAATCAACCCACCCCTCTCTCTCGTGTCTTACTTCTGTTATTTTATCATAAAACTCCAGAAGGTTTGTGACACAGGATTTGCCTCCATGAATCCGTGCTGGTTGGCATTTATACTCTTGTTCCGTTCCAGGTGCTCCACCACTCTCCTCCTGATAATCTTCTCCATAATTTTGCATACTATACATGTCAATGACACAGGTCTATAGTTTAGTGCCTCTTTTCTGTCTCCTTTTTTAAAAAGGGGAACTACATTTGCCGTCTTCCATACCTCAGGTAGTTGCCCAGTTTCCAGGGACGTGTTGAAGATTGTGGTAAGTGGCACGCACAACATATCTGCTCCCTCTCTAAGGACCCACGGGAGATGTTGTCCGGTCCCATTGCCTTTGAGGTATCGATGTCCCTTAGCAGTTTCTTCACCTCCTCCTCATCTGTATGTATGTCGTCCAACACTTGTTGGTGTATTCCTTGCTGGTGTCCCCATCTGGTCTGTCCCCCCAGAGTCCTTCCTGTCTCTACTGTAAATACTTCCTTAAATCTCGTGTTGAACTCCTCACATACCTCTTGATCCTTTCTTGTGAGTTCTCCACCTTCTTTCCTCAGCCTTATCACCTGGTCCTTGACTGTTGTCGTCCTCCTAATGTGGCTATACAGCAGTTTCGGGTCAGATTTGACTTTCGATGCTATGTCGTTTTCATACTGTCGCTGGGCCTCCCTCCTTATCTGTGCATACTCGTTTCTGGCTCTTCTACTAATCTCATTGTTTTCCTGGGTCCTATGCCTCCTGTACCCTTTCCATTCTCTGTTGCACTTAGTTTTTGCCTCCCTACACCTTCGGGTAAACCAAGGACTCGTTTTGGTCTTCCTATTATTTCTGTTTCCCTTGGGAACAAAACTTTCCTCTGCCTCCTTGCACTTTGTTGCCACATATTCCATCATCTCGTTTACTGATTTTCCTACCATTTCTCTGTCCCACTGAACCTCCTGCAGGAAGTTTCTCATACCTGTGTAGTCCCCCCTTTTATAGTTTGGCCTGACCCCTTCAGTTCCTGTTACCTTCTCCACTTGTAACTCTACTATATAATCAAAACTCAGAACCACATGATCGCTAGCACCAAGGGGCCTCTCGTAAGTGATGTCCTCAATGTCTGAACTGCTCAGGGTGAACACAAGATCCAGTCTTGCTGGCTCATCCTCCCCTCTCTCTCTGGTTGTGTCCCTGACATGTTGATGCATGAGGTTTTCAAGTACCACATCCATCATCTTGGCTCTCCATGTTTCGGGACCCCCCATGTGGCTCCAGGTTTTCCCAGTCGATCTCCCTGTGGTGTGTGTGTGTGTGTGTGTGTGTGTGTGTGTGTGTGTGTGTGTGTGTGTGTGTGTGTGTGTGTGTGTGTGTGTGTATTCTGAGGCACGCCAGCTAATGGGTCCATGGTATGAGACATTAATGGTCACAGTTGGTGCCGCTGAGTTAACATTGTCACTAAAGTGTTGGCTGTTCAATAGTTGTTCATGGATGAGCGGTTCCAGCGTTGGTCCAGCCACTTGCATCAACCTCGCTTCCAATCCTCTTTCATTCTTCTATTTATTCACTGGTAATTATTCATGACGACTTATCTTGATGGGTAAGATTCATATGCAGCAGTTGGATATGTTTATTGTTGAAATATTTCGCCTACACAGTAGGTTTCTTCAGTCAAATGCAGAGGTGGAAGGTGTATTAGAGAAGTAAAGATGATCTATTCAGTCCATCAGTCTTAGAGAAAGAGTATTTGAGGTGGACAGTCCCTCAGCCTGGAGAAGTGATAATGATGGCTTAGGGCACAAGTTTCGTCCTTCTACTTAAATATTGATGTAACATTTGCTACTTTTCGTCCTAGTGTTACCTTCCCCTCTTCCAGTGATTCGTTAAACAACAACGACAGTGGGGAAGTCATTTAATATCTACTTTCCTTTATAACTCTTGCAGGTATTTCATCCGGTTCGATTTATTTAACATTTAGCTACGGAAAATATTGCATTTTGTCTAGGCAGATAATCAATATTTGGTTTATTTTGTTGATCAGCTGTAAATACGGATCCGAAGGCTCAGTTGAGAATAAATATTATATTCGTATTCTAATTTATTCTTTAGTTATCGTTAGTTTATGACTCGGGAAATCATAATGACACAAACAAACCACGATACGGGTGGGGATTGAACTCGCGGCGTGTGAATCGGTAGCCGCTGGATAAGTTGGCTACAATACGATTCACCCAGTTATGCATATTTATACACTATAGGAAGGTTAGCAAAGGCACCACTGTGACCACAAATTCAGGGGACTTGAGCTAGAGTCTGTTACGGGCGCGCCGGTGGGAGATTCGCCTGTAAAAAGTTGCTAACCTTCGTATGATGCATAAATATACCTAGTTGGATGAATCTTATTGTAGCCAGCTGGCCCAGTGGCTAACGCGTCGGTCTGGAGTTTCACGGCTCACCCGCCGCGAGTTCAGACCCCACCTGTACCGTGAATCACTAGTTTATGATTCTATTCTTTCTTTTTCCCATACTCTTACCACTCTTCCCTCCCCTTGATGTATTTAAACAACTCCATTGGATTACCATAAATATTTGGTGCAACTCGTTTCGTTTTTTGCCAGTAACCTCAACTAGTTGTCTCATTACCCAGCCTGGCATTATTTGTCTTTTATTCATGTTTTATCTTGATATGTTCTTTTCGATACTTAGACCTTTATAAATCTGCTCCTTATTTTTTTCTATAATATCTACATTTTTAAGTTTGCAACAGGTTACGTTACTGACAATTTAACAATTTATCAGAGTTAGCGACACTGAAATTTGGACTCGTCACAGTATTATTTTGAATGTCAAAGTCTGTGTTTATTTTTATTAAAATAACGCGAACATTGTATCCTCTATCAACTGTGGTCACCAGGATCTAAAATATCGCTACCTAGGGACACTGAAGTTAGAGCATGAGTTAAAAGTTGTCATCAATGATGTTGATAAATGCGGAGGCCGTCTGGTCCCCTGATAGAGTTTTCTAGTTTACATTAGGCTTATTAAAGTTACCAGTTAGTATTGCCTTCTTGTTCATGCCAACTGCCTTAATTTCGCCAATCAGCCGGTCGTCATCCCATCAGTTTTATTTGGGGGAAGATGCAATATTACACCAAATGTAACTCGATTCTCTTTAGCTTTTATTTCTATATGCACAGTATTACATCTCAAAAAATGATGATCTTGAATTTCTGTCGAGGTCAGTGGTCAAGAGACGTCACTCTATCTGTCCTGCAACTATTCTTGGAAAATTATTTTGTGCATTAAATTTACCATGACTTGCTTCAGTAGTATTTTAGAAGCAGAGTTTATAGTGTAGAAAAAGAAAGTTTAACGTTTGAAGGAGAAAAATAAGAGACCGAGGATGCATTTGGAAATGAGTAACAATAAATGTGAACTGGATGGAGACAGTGTCCCTTATGTTGTGTCCCTTATGTTGTGTCCCTTATGTTGTGTCCCTTATGTTGTGTCCCTTATGTTGTGTCCCTTATGTTGTGTCCCTTATGTTGTGTCCCTTATGTTGCGTCCCTTATTTGTGTCCCTTATGTTGTGTCCCTTATTTGTGTCCCTTATGTTGTGTCCCTTATGTTGTGTCCCTTATGTTGTGTCCCTTATGTTGTGTCCCTTATGTTGTGTCCCTTATGTTGTGTCCTTTATGTTTGTGTCCCTTATGTTGTGTCCTTTATGTTGTGTCCCTTATGTTGTGTCCCTTATGTTGTGTCCCTTATGTTGTGTCCTTTATGTTGTGTCCCCCTTTTGTTGTGTCCCTTATGTTGTGTCCCTTATGTTGTGTCCCTTAAGTTGTGTCCCTTATGTTGTGTCCCTTATGTTGTGTCCTTTATGTTGTGTCCCTTATGTTGTGTCCTTTATGTTGTGTCCCTTATGTTGTGTCCCTTATGTTGTGTCCCTTATGTTGTGTCCTTTATGTTGTGTCCCTTATGTTGTGTCCCTTATGTTGTGTCCCTTATGTTGTGTCCTTTATGTTGTGTCCCTTATGTTGTGTCCCTTATGTTGTGTCCCTTATGTTGTGTCCTTTATGTTGTGTCCCTTATGTTGTGTCCCTTATGTTGTGTCCCTTATGTTGTGTCCCTTATGTTGTGTCCTTATGTTGTGTCCCTTATGTTGTGTCCCTTATGTTGTGTCCCTTATGTTGTGTCCCTTATGTTGTGTCCCTTATGTTGTGTCCCTTATGTTGAGAAGCCAGATTTACGTAGGAGTTAGGTAGGAAATGGCTTTTCTATTTCCCTGAACACATACACGAGGGTTATAAACAAGGGTAAAGGTACCCTTAACCCTTCCAGTAAAAAAAATAAAAGTCACGGTGTGGACTGAGCATTCTGTAACAGGAAAATGAAAGTGAGTTTCCGTGGAAATGTGACAGTAAACAGGTTGGATATTATCATTTCAGGTAATGAAAAGAGCCCTATTATCTGCCTGAGTGCTGGTGGAAATTATTATATGGAATATAGGAGGCAGGAGTTATGAAGCAAATACAGATTATATATTTAATTAGATCAAAGGCAAGGATCTTATTTATAAGTAGCATTTTGCCTAGTGAAGAAGTACAGAGCAAATAAATATTTAAGGTAATTAGTTTTAACTGTTGGCTAGACAAGTTCTTTAAATAACTTGTAATTTCATTCACTGACAACATAATACGTATTCAGGGGGGATGGGGAGGACCTTTCAGGGGCTTGGTTGGCACTACTATTTATTTCAGTCTATTATTTCATTGATCAGCTCAGTAAGACTTTAAACTAATAAAGGATAGTAGTGCAAAAGAGAATGTGTGGATCAGTAAAGCTGCAGTAGCAGGTGTGGAAGCAACAAGAACGACCATAATCCAGGAAGTCGCTCAGAAAACTAGATACCTGGAGGTTACCAGGAATCGCTTCTGGAAGCCATTACCCTAGCGGCCTAGCCCCAGATTAGGTATTCGGTTGTTGGCCTCATTAATCAAGCTGTCAGTGCCTGCAGCCTTGCAGTCCAATACATGCACCACAACAGAGGTGATCATGAACTTTGAAGAATTTGCCGAGTTCCTCTCGAAAACCGCTAGGGGGCCTGTTGGTAATGACCCTTGTGCATGACTGGAAGGTGTTGACGAGTCGTGATCCCTTTACACTCATTGAGGTTTCGCATATTGTACTTATTGCTATGATGCTATTCAATGCAGATATCCCACAACGTCTACCAAGCCTTTTATATTCATAAATAGTAATTACCGTATGCGGGTAATTACGCCCTCTTGTCTTGGCTTCTGATTCCTGCTAACCAGAACTCAAGATTCTTTATCGCATTCAGTTTGTTTGAGGTACACTTTGTTTAGTTTACGTACAGGTGCCACAGTCTTTGTCTTTTCTCAGGAACAGAACCTTACTTTTGTTCACAATAAACTTCATCTGGCATTTCTCCGACCACATCATCATTCAATCTACGTCATTCTGTATAACTTTTATGCGCTTACCAAATTTATTTGATATTTTATGTCGATATTAACTTCCTTGTCTAATTCGGTTAAATATTTTGTGAACAATGGAAGTCCTAATACTGTCCCCTGTGGAACGCCACAAGAAACTGGTCCCGATTCTAATTTCTCTCTGTTTATGAAAACTATATGTTGTTAAGGGTCAACCATGTCTCAAACCTGAAGATAATTTCTCCACCTCTTCCTGATGCTGCTACTGTGTGCTGCTGTGTGCTGCTACTGTGTGCTGCTACTGTGTGCTGCTACTGTGCTGTGTGCTGCTGCTGTGCTGCTACTGGGTTGCTACTATGTTGTGTGCTGGTACTGTGCTCCTGTGTGCTCTTCTGTATGCTGCTACTGTGTGCTTCTGTACTGCTGCTGTGTACTGCTTCTGTACAGCTATGTGCTGCTACTGTGTGCTGCTGCTGTGCTGCTACTGGGTTGCTACTGTATTCTTCTACTGTACTGCTATGGTGTGCTGCTACTGTGCTGCTGTGTGATGCTACTGTGTGCTGCTGTTGTGTGCTGCTACAGTGTGTTGCTACTCTCCTGCTACTGTATTGCTGTGTGCTGCTACAGTGCTGCTCCTGTGTGCTGTTAATGTGTGCTGCTACTATGTGCTGCTGTGTTGCTACTGTGTTCTGCTACTGTCTCGCTAATGTGCTGAGTGCTGCAACTGTGCTGTTACTGTGTGGTGTTACTGTGTGCTACTGTGCTATTGTGCGCTTTTATTGTGTGTTGCTACTGTGTGCTGTTACTCTCCTGGTACTGTGGTGCTGCTACTGTGCTGCTGAGTGCTGCAACTTTGCTGCTGTTGTGTGCTGTTACTGTATGCTGCTGTTGTGCTATTACTGTGCTGCTACTGTGTGCAACTGTGCTAATGCGTGCTGCTGTGCTACTGTGCAGCTGTGTGCTGTTACTGTGGTGCTACTGTGTGTTGGTACCGTGCTGCAAGTGCTTGCTGTTGTGTGCTGATACTCTCCTGCTACTGTGCTGCTACTGTGTGCTGCTACTCTGCTGCTACTGTGTGCTGCTATGCTCCTACTGTCAGCTTCTACTGTGCTACTACTGTGCTGCTGTGTGCTGATACTCTCCTGCTACTGTGCTGCTGTTTGCTGCAACTATGCTGCTACTGTGCTGCTGTGTGCTGCAACTATGCTGCTACTGTGCTGCAACTATGCTGCTACTGTGCGCTATTACTGTGTGCTGCTGTATGCTGTGCTGTGCTACTGAGTGTTGCTGTGCTGCTGTGTGCTACTACTGTGCTGCTACTGTGCGCTGTGCGATGCTACTGTGCTTCTGATACTGAGCTGCTACTGTGCTGACCTGCTGTGTTGCTACTGTGTTGCTACTGTGTTCTGCTACTGTCCTGCTGAGTGCTGCAACTGTGCTGCTGCTGTGTACTGTTACTGTGTGTGCTGCAGTGTGCTGCTGCAGTGCTATGCTGCTGTGTGCTACTACTCTGCTGCTGTGTGCTACTACTGTGCTGCTACTGTGTTCTACTGTGATAATGTGTGCTGCTGTGTTCTACTACTGTGCTAATATGTACTGCTATGCGCTACTACTGTGTGTTTCTACTGTGTGCTACTACTGTGAGCAGCTGTCCTTCTGTGTTCTGCTACTGTGCAGCTACTGTGTGCTGTTACTGCTGTGGTACTCTGTGTTGCTGTACTGCTAGTGCGTGCTACTACTGTGCTGCTGTGCTGCTACCTTCCTGCTACTGTGCTGCTACTGTGTACTACTACTGTGCTGCTACTGTGTACTACTACTGTGCTGCTGTGTGCTACTACTGTGCTGCAGTGTGCTGTTACTGTGCTGCTACTGTGTTGCTGTTTGCTGCTACTGCCCTGCTACTGTGTGCTTCTACTCTGTGTTGCTACTGTGCTGCTACTGTGTACTACTACTGTGCTGCTGTGTACTACTACTGTGCTGCAGTGTGCTGTTACTGTGCTGCTACTGTGTTGCTGTTTGCTGCTACTGCCCTGCTACTGTGTGCTTCTACTGTGTGTTGCTACTGTGCTGCAAGGGTGCTGCTACTGTGCTGTGTTCTGCTACTGTTATGCTACTGTGCTGCTACTGTGTGCTGTTACTGCGTTCTGCTACTTTTCTGCTGCTCCTGTGCTGTTGTGCGCTTCTGTGTGCTGCTACTGTGTACTGTTGCGTGTTTTTGTGTGCTGCTACGGTGCTGCTACTGTGTGCTGCCGTGTACTGCTACTGTAAAGCTGCTGTGTGCTGCTACTGCGTGCTGTTACTGTGTGCTGTTACTGTGTGTTGCTACTGTGCTGCTGCTGTGTGCTGCTGTGCTGCTGTGTGATGATGCTGAATGCTGATGTGTGCTGCTACTGTTTGCTGCTGTGTGCTTCTACTGTGTGCTCCTGTGTTGCTCTGTGCTGCTACGGCGTGCTGCTGCTGTGCCGCTACTGTGTGCTGCTACTGTGTGGTGCTATTGTGCTGCTACTGTGTGCTTCTACTGTTGCTGCTACTGGGGGCTGCTACTGTGCTGCTACTGTGCTACTACTGTCTGCTGCTATTGTGTGCTGATTGTGTGCTGCTATTTTGTGCTGCTGTGCTGCTGTGCTGCTGCTACTGTACTGGTACTGTGCGCTGCTACTGTCTTTCTACTGTGCTGCTGTACGATGCTGTGTCCTGCTGTGCTGCTATTGTGTGCTACTTCTGTGCTGCTATTGTGTGCTGCTACTGTGTGGTACTGCTGTGTGCTACTGTGTGCTACTATTGTACTGCTAATGTGTGCTACTACTGTGCGCTGCTGCTATCTGCTGCTGTGTGCTCCTGTGTGCTGCTACTTTGTGCTTCTGTGTGCTACTGTGTGCAGCTATGTGCTGCTGTGCTGATACTGTGTTGCTGAGTGCTGCTACTGTGTTCTACTGTGTTGCTACTGTGTGCTGCTACTGTCCTGCTACTATGCTGCTACAGTGCAGCTGCGTGCTCCTGTCCTGCTGTGTGCTCCTACTGTGTACTGCTGAGTGCTGCTACTGTGTGCTTCTACTGTGTGCTACTTGTGTGTTCTGTTACTGTGTGCTGCTACTGTGCTACTACTGTGCTAATGCTGCTATGTGCTACTGTGTGCTGTGTGCTGCTACTGTGCTACTACTGTGCTAATGCTGCTATGTGCTACTGTGTGCTGTGTGGTGCTGCTACTGTGTGCTGCTGTGTGCTGCTACTGTGTGCTACTCCTGTGTGCTGCTACTGTGTGCTGCTACTGAGTGCTGCTGTGTGCTGCTACTGTGTGCTGCTGTGTGCTGCTGTGTGCTACTCCTGTGTGCTGCTACTGTGTGCTGCTGTATGCTGCTACTGTGTGCTGCTACTGTGCTGCTACTCTGTGCTGCTATTGTGTGCTGCTACTGTGTGCTGCTACTGTGTGCTGCTGTGTGCTGCTACTGTGTGCTACTCCTGTGTGCTGCTACTGTGTGCTGCTGTATGCTGCTACTGTGTGCTGCTACTGTGTGCTGCTACTGTGTGCTGCTGTGTGATGCTAATGTGTGCTGCTACTGTGTGCTGCTACTGTGTGCTGCTTCTGTGTGCTGCTGTGTGCTGCTACTGTGTGCTGCTGTGTGCTACTTCTGTGTGCTGCTACTGTGAGCTACTCCTGTGTGCTGCTACTGTGTGCTGCTACTGTGTGCTGCTGTATGCTACTACTGTGTGCTGCTACTGTGTGCTGCTATTGTGTGCTACTCCTGTGTGCTGCTGCTGTGTGCTGCTGTATGCTGCTGTGTGCTGCTACTGTGTGCTGCTACTGTGTGCTGCTACTGTGTGCTGCTACTGTGTTCTGCTACTGTGTGCTGCTACTGTGTGCTGCTGTGTGCTGCTACTGTGTGCTACTACTGTGTGCTACTACTGTGTGCTGCTGTATGCTGCTACTGAGTGCTGCTACTGTGTGCTGCTACTGTGTGCTGCTACTGTGTGCTGCTACTGTGTGCTGCTACTGTGTGCTACTACTGTGTGCTACTACTGTGTGCTGCTGTATGCTGCTACTGAGTGCTGCTACTGTGTGCTGCTACTGTGTGCTACTATTGTGTGCTGCTACTGTGTGCTGCTACTGTGTGCTACTACTGTGTGCTACTACTGTGTGCTGCTGTATGCTGCTACTGAGTGCTGCTACTGTGTGCTGCTGTATGCTGCTACTGAGTGCTGCTACTGTGTGCTGCTACTGTGTGCTACTGTGTGCTGCTACTGTGTGCTGCTACTGTGTGCTGCTACTGTGTGCTACTACTGTGTGCTGCTACTGTGTGCTACTACTGTGTGCTGCTGTATGCTGCTACTGAGTGCTGCTACTGTGTGCTGCTACTGTGTGCTGCTACTGTGTGCTGCTACTGTGTGCTACTACTGTGTGCTACTACTGTGTGCTGCTACTGTGTGCTACTACTGTGTGCTACTACTGTGTGCTACTACTGTGTGCTACTACTGTGTGCTACTACTGTGTGCTGCTACTGTGTGCTACTACTGTGTGCTACTACTGTGTGCTACTACTGTGTGCTGCTACTGTGTGCTACTACTGTGTGCTGCTACTGTGTGCTACTACTGTGTGCTGCTACTGTGTGCTACTACTGTGTGCTACTACTGTGTGCTACTACTGTGTGCTACTACTGTGTGCTGCTACTGTGTGCTACTGTGTGCTACTACTGTGTGCTACAACTGTGTGCTACTACTGTGTGCTGCTACTGTGTGCTACTACTGTGTGCTGCTACTGTGTGCTACTACTGTGTGCTACTACTGTGTGCTACTACTGTGTGCTGCTACTGTGTGCTACTACTGTGTGCTGCTACTGTGTGCTGCTACTGTGTGCTGCTACTGTGTGCTACTACTGTGTGCTACTACTGTGTGCTACTACTGTGTGCTGCTACTGTGTGCTACTACTGTGTGCTACTACTGTGTGCTACTGTGTGCTACTACTGTGTGCTACTACTGTGTGCTACTACTGTGTGCTGCTACTGTGTGCTATTACTGTGTGCTACTACTGTGTGCTACTACTGTGTGCTACTGTGTGCTACTACTGTGTGCTACTACTGTGTGCTACTACTGTGTGCTACTACTGTGTGCTGCTACTGTGTGCTGCTACTGTGTGCTACTACTGTGTGCTACTACTGTGTGCTACTACTGTGTGCTGCTACTGTGTGCTACTACTGTGTGCTACTACTGTGTGCTACTACTGTGTGCTACTACTGTGTGCTGCTACTGTGTGCTACTACTGTGTGCTACTACTGTGTGCTACTACTGTGTGCTACTACTGTGTGCTGCTACTGTGTGCTACTACTGTGTGCTACTACTGTGTGCTACTACTGTGTGCTACTACTGTGTGCTGGGTAACAATATTGTTACCCATCACCTCCATGTGATGGGTAACAATATTGTTACCCATCACTTCCATGTGATGGGTAACAATATTGTTACCCATCACTTCCATGTGATGGGTAACAATATTGTTACCCATCACTTCCATGTGATGGTAACAATATTGTTACCCATCACTTCCATGTGATGGGTAACAATATTGTTACCCATCACTTCCATGTGATGGGTAACAATATTGTTACCCATCACTTCCATGTGATGGGTAACAATATTGTTACCCATCACTTCCATGTGATGGGTAACAATATTGTTACCCATCACTTCCATGTGATGGGTAACAATATTGTTACCCATCACCTCCATGTGATGGGTAACAATATTGTTACAGAGAATAACTAAATGTCCAGCCTAAAAGCCTACGTAATGTAGTGTATGTTTTGCTCCAGTATTGTTCAAATTTCATAGTACAATCTCTTAGTAATTAAATAATCAACTACCTCATTATGTGATTTTACTAGTAAGCATAAATCACCTTATGTAATTTTCTTATTTACTATTGTTTGCTTAAATATTAGCTGAATTGATACTTTCTCTCTCCATATTACTGCCTCATATTTTTTTAAATACTATTATTTGATATTACTTACTAAAATTAATAATTAATTACCATTTTTACTATCAGTACAATTTACTCTTAACATTTTTGACATTATTTAATTACCATTACTTGTCTAATTACCTTAACCTGTTTTAATACCACATTTACTATCTTAGAGTACTCTTAATTACCTTGTACTGCCAAATAACCTCAAGTATAACTACCAGTGCAATATTGAATGAAATAAACATTACTTTTTCACTTGTTTTGTAATCATTATTATTTACTAAAATTTTATTAAACACCATATTTACTACCAGTCAATTTTACTTTTGTACATTAAACATTATTTTATACTTCCCATAACATTTTGTTGCCAAATTTCCAAGTTTGTATATTCAACTCCAACCTTTATATTATCCTTTGTACCTGTGTATCTGTGTACCTGTGTACCTGTGTACCTGTGTACCTATGTACCTGTGTACCTGTGTACCTGTGTACCTGTGTACCTGTGTACCTATGTACCTGTGTACCTGTGTACCTGTGTACCTGTGTACCTATGTACCTGTGTACCTGTGTACCTGTGTATCTGTGTACCTGTGTACCTGTGTACCTATGTACCTGTGTACCTGTGTGCCTGTGTACCTGTGTACCTGTGTACCTGTGTGCCTGTGTACCTGTGAACCTGTCTATCATCTTACTATCATATTATAACCAAGTCATTACCATTGTTATTTTTTACTTATTGTTCTTTTGGTACTTTAATTTGTGAATTTTATTTTGTCAATTTAAATCTAGTTATACTCTTGATCTTGTCAACAACATATACCAGACTCTAGTGCAATTGCAAGTACCATTTCAATTTGTATTTTTATATTATAAGTTTATATTATAAGTCCTATTCTAAGATTGTTTTCATATCTTAGTGACTATATTGTGTGTGCAATTAGTGTATATTTCAATTATATTATTGTTCAAGGCCCTTAACTATCTTTTGCTAACTAGTACCAACTACCTCATATATTTTTTTTTTCTACTTTTTTTTATTCTTTTGCTACCTTAACTTGTATATTTTATCTTGTCATTTTAAATCTAGTTATACTCTAATTCTTGTAAACAACTTATATAAGACCTTAGTGCAATTACAATTGAGAGTCTTGTGCCTTTTTTATATTATTAGATTAAACTCAGTTGTACTATAGCTCATTCTAGCTCAATACATAGTCAATACCAAAGTCATTATATTAGACCAAAGTGTAATTACTAGTGAGAGTCTGGTGCTATTTTTAATTTGTATTTTTATATTATTAGATTAAACCTAGTTGTACTATAGCTCATTCCAGCACAACACATAGACAACACCAACTCCATTATGTATATTGGTGACTATACTATACATGACCAAAATGCTATAGCTATATACTTGTCAAAACTTCCCACCACTACAGATATCAGTACTAAAACTCAACACACAACTCAGGATATAAATAACCATAATTTAAACCTAGAAGATGATTGATCACGTTGACCCTGATCTAAACCTCCATAATCTGACACCCAATCAAAACCAATTGGAAAGTAACTGCCTTTATTACACAGCATCACAAGCCAGCACTATCCTAAACAATGCTAAAAGTCTATCAGTACTTAACTACAACATCAGGTCCTTAAGCAAACACTATGATGA
This sequence comes from Cherax quadricarinatus, assembly GCF_026875155.1. Classification (NCBI taxonomy): domain Eukaryota; kingdom Metazoa; phylum Arthropoda; class Malacostraca; order Decapoda; family Parastacidae; genus Cherax; species Cherax quadricarinatus. The sequence continues at coordinate 2,628,081 of NC_069473.1, forward strand.
CCTCCTGGCACTCCTTGAATCACTAAAGACACCCTTCTCCTGCATTATTCTTACTGAGACCTGGCTTAAGCAGGACACAATAGATATCTACCCTCTACCAGGATACACAGCAATCCACAACTGCAGACCTTACCAAGTTGGGGGTGGTATTGCAATCTATTACTCTAACCAATTATCTTGTATTAGCACCACTTGCTTTAGTGATGAATATGGAGAATACATTTTTGCTAATTTTACTGTAAGAAAACTTAAGACGCCTATAACAATCGGTGCCATTTACCGGATTCCCCACACAAACATCCCAAATTTCAGTGAGAAATTAAAGTCACTAATAACAAACAGACAAATGAATAAGCACCACCTTCTCTTAGCTGGAGACTTCAATATCAACCTTGGCCTACTAGATGATCAGCCTGTAACTGATTTCATCAACAATATGAACAACACTTCTCATACCAACAATAACTAAACCAACCAGTCTCACTGAAACAAGTGCAACCATAATAGACCACATATGGACCAATATATTAGCCCCCCTTAAATCAGGGATAATCACAGATAGCACTACAGACCACTTGAATACAACAAAGTTTCATTTAGACTCCATGATGAGGCCTCAATAAGGAAGTTCAGAGCTGACCTAGAGACTGTTGACTGGCCTACAGAATTCTCCAAGGCCAATGGTATTTATGACAGGACAGACATTTTTCTTAACAAATTACTTAGACTATACAACAAACATTGTCCTATAAAAACGAAACAGATCACGAATAAACGGCTTGGTTGCTCATGGCTAACCAGCACCATTCTGAAATCCATTGATAAGAAACACCAATATGAAAAGCAATATAGACAGGGCTTAATACACAAAGATATTCTTAAACAATATTCAACAGCTCTCACCAAAGTAATAAAGAAAGCCAAACAACTATACTACTCCAGTAGATTCACAGACACTAGAGGAGATATAAAAAAGACCTGGAAAACACTCTCTCAGATTCTAGGGACCCACAAACTGAAAAAAAACAAGAATATTGTCCTAACTAAACCTAATGAAACACAACTGCATCCCACTGACACAGCTAACAAGATAAACGACTTCTTCTCAACCATAGGTTCTAATCTCGCCAATAAAATCCCACGTACCAATCCCCATGCCGGGGACTACCTAGATGGGAATTTCCCAATTTCCTTCTATCTTGCTCCAACTGAGCCCACGGAAGTCACCAAGATTATAAAGTCACTTAAAAATAACTCAGGGAATCTGTCTCATGTCCCACAATTATTGTACAAGAGAGCGGCCCATGTCCTCTAGCATGCTATCTCATTACTTTTTAACAAGTCACTAGAAACTAGCACCTTCCCGAAATTACTCAAGACGGCAAGGGTTACACCAATACATAAAGGTGGTGACCCTACAGATTTAAACAACTGTAGGCCAATATCAAACTTACCATTGCTATCCAAAATCTTTGAGAAACTCGTGCACAGGAGACTATATTCATTTATAACGGCACAAAACATACTCAACTCCTGCAAATTTGGATTCAGGAAAAATAAAAGCACTAACGATGCAATCATAAAAATGCTAGATCTGCTTTACACAGCATTGGAAAATAAGGAATATCCACTAGGAATTTTTATTGACCTAAGAAAAATTTAACCATTATGGTATAAGAGGCAATGTGCTTGCATATTTCAAATCTTACCTTACTAATAGGTATCAATATGTCACCATTACAGACACAGCATCAACAACACAGCCACTTGATACTGGAGTTCCGCAGGGAAGTGTCCTTGGTCCCCTGCTTTTCCTTATATACATCAATGACCTTCCAAACGTATCTCAACACCTGAACCCCATTCTCTTTGCTGACGACACGACTTATGTCATCTCTCACCCTAATCTTGCCACCCTCAACACCACTGTTAATGAGGAGCTGATCAAAATATCGACTTGGATGACAGCCAATAAACTTGCGCTTAACACAGACAAAACCTACTACAATATGTTTGGTAGCAGAGCAGGAGATGCGCAAATTAACATTAAGATCGACAACACTAGGCCTATACCTCGAAAACAACCTGAACTTCAGCACCCATATCCAACACATAACCAAAAAAGTATCCAAAACGATTGGAATCCTATCCAAGATACGATACTACGTGCCGCAAACTGCCCGTCTCACACTATACCATTCACTTATATATCCATACCTCACCTATGCTATCTGTGCTTGGGGTTCAACTGCAGCAACACACCTAAAGCCAATAATAACCCAACAAAAAGCCGCAGTAAGAATAATCACTAAATCCCATCCCTGGCAACACACCTCCCCACTCTTCAGAGATCTAAACTTACTCGCTGTTCAGTACATCCACACTTACTACTGTGCAATCTACATCTACAGGACCTTAAATTCCAATATTAACCTTGACCTAAAACGCTTTCTTGATAGTTGTGGCAGAACCCACAGGCACAACACCAGACACAAACATCTCTATGACATTCCCCGTGTCCGACTAAACCTTTACAAAAATTCAATGTATGTCAAAGGCCCTAAAATCTGGAACACCCTACCTGAAAATTCTAAAACTGCAGACACATTCACCACCTTCAAAATTACCATCAGAAAATATCTCATCTCCCTGATACACCCTGTCAACTAATTACACGAACACCACCTGGTGGTTAACACTTACACTCACTCACCCATTTGACCATAAAGAGAAATATCAATCTCAATCTCAAAATAATGAATCTTAACTAGTCATAAGTTGGCCTGTGATACTCCAATACTGAAACTATGTATAGTGCCAAAACAAAAGCATTCACATTGCTAAACTCACAAACTAGTATTTAGTCACTTAGCCATATTACCAACTTACCTCATAATTTTGTAATATTTTAAACTTAAGATTTAATTTAAGTCTGCCCGAAATGCCTAGCCGTGCTACGTGTTCTAGTGGTGACCTAGAAAATGTACAGAGAACTTTCACGGCGCGCATAACGGAGATAAAACACCTCAATTACTGGGAGCGCTTGAGGTTCCTAAACCTGTATTCCCTGGAACGCAGGCGGGAGAGATACATGATTATATACACCTGGAAAATCCTAGAGGGACTAGTACCGAACTTGCACACGAAAATCACTCACTACGAAAGCAAAAGACTTGGCAGACGATGCACCATCCCCCCAATGAAAAGCAGGGGTGTCACTAGCACGTTAAGAGACCATACAATAAGTGTCAGGGGCCCGAGACTGTTCAACTGCCTCCCAGCACACACAAGGGGGATTACCAACAGACCCCTGGCAGTCTTCAAGCTGGCACTGGACAAGCACCTAAAGTCAGTTCCTGATCAGCCGGGCAGTGGCTCGTACGTTGGTTTGCGTGCAGCCAGCAGCAACAGCCTGGTTGATCAGGCTCTGATCCACCAGGAGGCCTGGTCACAGACAGGGCCGCGGGGGCGTTGACCCCCGGAACTCTCTCCAGGTAAACTCCAGGTAAACTCCAGGTACACTCTGTAATCATTATTTTACTACATGTAAACCACACAATAACCAAATTCTGTAAACTCAGCATTGTAATCCTTATAGAGAATAAACTTTGAATTTGAATTTGAATTTGAATCACCTCCATGTGATGGGTAACAATATTGTTACCCATCATCTCCATATGATGGGTAACAATATTGTTACCCATCACCTCCATGTGATGGGTAACAATATTGTTACCCATCACCTCCATGTGGCGGGTAACAATATGTTACCCATCACCTCCATGTGATGGGTAACAATATTGTTACCCATCATCTCCATGTGATGGGTAACAATATTGTTACCCATCACCTCCATGTGGCGGGTAACAATATTGTTACCCATCATCTCCATGTGGCGGGTAACAATATTGTTACCCATCATCTCCATGTGATGGGTAACAATATTGTTACCCATCATCTCCATGTGATGGGTAACAATATTGTTACCCATCACCTCCATGTGATGGGTAACAATATTGTTACCCATCATCTCCATGTGATGGGTAACAATATTGTTACCCATCACCTCCATGTGGCGGGTAACAATATTGTTACCCATCACCTCCATGTGATGGGTAACAATATTGTTACCCATCACCTCCATGTGATGGGTAACAATATTGTTACCCATCACCTCCATGTGATGGGTAACAATATTGTTACCCATCATCTCCATGTGATGGGTAACAATATTGTTACCCATCACCTCCATGTGGCGGGTAACAATATGCGAGAACTCACGATGTTCGTGAGTTTTCGCTTTCTTCCCACGAGTCGGGCTAAAACAACACGGGTTCGATCCTCCGGCTAGCCGCAGTTTGTTAATTAAATACAACTTGTTCGTGGTTACAATGTATCATGCATAAGTTTGAATATTTTAGTTAGTTTAGCAATTATGAAAACTGAAGGAGATACTGCAACACATGAACGTACAGCAATACAAAATCCTCTGCAACACATGAACGTACAGCAATACAAAGTCTTCTGCAACACATGAACGTACAGCAATACAAAATCCTCTGCAACACATGAACGTACAGCAATACAAAGTCTTCTGCAACACATGAACGTACAGCAATACAAAGTCTTCTGCAACACATGAACGTACAGCAATACAAAATCCTCTGCAACACATGAACGTACAGCAATACAAAGTCTTCTGCAACACATGAACGTACAGCAATACAAAGTCTTCTGCAACACATGAACGTACAGCAATACAAAGTCTTCTGCAACACATGAACGTACAGCAATACAAAGTCTTCTGCAACACATGAACGTACAGCAATACAAAGTCTTCTGCAACACATGAACGTACAGCAATACAAAGTCTTCTGCAACACATGAACGTACAGCAATACAAAGTCTTCTGCAACACATGAACGTACAGCAATACAAAGTCTTCTGCAACACATGAACGTACAGCAATACAAAGTCTTCTGCAACACATGAACGTACAGCAATACAAAGTCTTCTGCAACACATGTACGTACAGCAATACAAAGTCTTCTGCAACACATGAACGTACAGCAATACAAAGTCTTCTGCAACACATGAACGTACAGCAATACAAAGTCTTCTGCAACACATGAACGTACAGCAATACAAAGTCTTCTGTAACACATGAACGTACAGCAATACAAAGTCTTCTGCAACACATGAACGTACAGCAATACAAAGTCTTCTGCAACACATGAACGTACAGCAATACAAAGTCTTCTGCAACACATGAACGTACAGCAATACAAAGTCTTCTGCAACACATGAACGTACAGCAATACAAAGTCTTCTGCAACACATGAACGTACAGCAATACAAAGTCTTCTGCAACACATGAACGTACAGCAATACAAAGTCTTCTGCAACACATGAACGTACAGCAATACAAAGTCTTCTGCAACACATGAACGTACAGCAGTACAAAGTCTTCTGCAACACATGAACGTACAGCAATACAAAGTCTTCTGCAACACATGAACGTACAGCAATACAAAATCCTCTGCAACACATGCACGTACAGCAATACAAAATCCTCTGCAACACATGAACGTACAGCAATACAAAATCCTCTGCAGCACATGAACGTACAGCAATACAAAGTCTTCTGCAACACATGAACGTACAGCAATACAAAGTCTTCTGCAACACATGAACGTACAGCAATACAAAGTCTTCTGCAACACATGAACGTACAGCAATACAAAGTCTTCTGCAACACATGAACGTACAGCAATACAAAGTCTTCTGCAACACATGAACGTACAGCAATACAAAGTCTTCTGCAACACATGAACGTACAGCAATACAAAGTCTTCTGTAACACATGAACGTACAGCAGTACAAAGTCTTCTGCAACACATGAACGTACAGCAGTACAAAGTCTTCTGCAACACATGAACGTACAGCAATACAAAGTCTTCTGCAACACATGAACGTACAGCAATACAAAATCCTCTGCAACACATGCACGTACAGCAATACAAAATCCTCTGCAACACATGAACGTACAGCAATACAAAATCCTCTGCAGCACATGAACGTACAGCAATACAAAGTCTTCTGCAACACATGAACGTACAGCAATACAAAGTCTTCTGCAACACATGAACGTACAGCAATACAAAGTCTTCTGCAACACATGAACGTACAGCAATACAAAGTCTTCTGCAACACATGAACGTACAGCAATACAAAATCCTCTGCAACACATGAACGTACAGCAATACAAAATCCTCTGCAGCACATGAACGTACAGCAATACAAAGTCCTCTGCAACACATGAACGTACAGCAATACAAAGTCTTCTGCAACACATGAACGTACAGCAATACAAAGTCTTCTGCAACACATGAACGTACAGCAATACAAAGTCTTCTGCAACACATGAACGTACAGCAATACAAAGTCTTCTGCAACACATGAACGTACAGCAATACAAAGTCTTCTGCAACACATGAACGTACAGCAATACAAAGTCTTCTGCAACACATGAACGTACAGCAATACAAAGTCTTCTGCAACACATGAACGTACAGCAATACAAAGTCTTCTGCAACACATGAACGTACAGCAATACAAAGTCTTCTGCAACACATGAACGTACAGCAATACAAAGTCTTCTGTAACACATGAACGTACAGCAATACAAAGTCTTCTGCAACACATGAACGTACAGCAATACAAAGTCTTCTGCAACACATGAACTTACAGCAATACAAAGTCTTCTGCAACACATGAACGTACAGCAATACAAAGTCTTCTGCAACACATGAACGTACAGCAATACAAAGTCTTCTGCAACACATGAACGTACAGCAATACAAAGTCTTCTGCAACACATGAACGTACAGCAATACAAAGTCTTCTGCAACACATGAACGTACAGCAGTACAAAGTCTTCTGCAACACATGAACGTACAGCAATACAAAGTCTTCTGCAACACATGAACGTACAGCAATACAAAATCCTCTGCAACACATGCACGTACAGCAATACAAAATCCTCTGCAACACATGAACGTACAGCAATACAAAATCCTCTGCAGCACATGAACGTACAGCAATACAAAGTCTTCTGCAACACATGAACGTACAGCAATACAAAGTCTTCTGCAACACATGAACTACAGCAATACAAAGTCTTCTGCAACACATGAACGTACAGCAATACAAAGTCTTCTGCAACACATGAACGTACAGCAATACAAAATCCTCTGCAACACATGAACGTACAGCAATACAAAATCCTCTGCAGCACATGAACGTACAGCAATACAAAGTCCTCTGCAACACATGAACGTACAGCAATACAAAGTCTTCTGCAACACATGAACGTACAGCAATACAAAGTCTTCTGCAACACATGAACGTACAGCAATACAAAATCCTCTGCAACACATGAATGTACAGCAATACAAAATCCTCTGCAACACATGAACGTACAGCAATACAAAATCCTCTGCAACACATGAACGTACAGCAATACAAAATCCTCTGCAACACATGAATGTACAGCAATACAAAATCCTCTGCAACACATGAACGTACAGCAATACAAAATCCTCTGCAACACATGAACGTACAGCAATACAAAATCCTCTGCAACACATGAACGTACAGCAATACAAAATCCTCTGCAACACATGAACGTACAGCAATACAAATAACAGTAGCAACAGCACGAGTCCCACTACAAATTACTTGAACCCAGGCAGCCAGTGCTTGTCTCTATTAAACAACCAAAGTCAAAATCATTAGTTTCTGTCCTGCCCATAAGCTTATAAATTCCCATCCATTTTTTTTATCATTAATACAAATTCTACGAGATTAGTGATACATTTTTCTTAGCTACATTTATCGTTTTATATTTAATGCAGAATCGGGAGAAAGTGGCTAGTGATCTCCTGTGTATATTACTAAATGTATACAAAAGAAAATCTTGTATTTCTATTTTTTCGGGTCACTCTGCCTCGGTGGGAGACTGCCAGTGTATTAGAAGATTGTATAATGCAGAAATATAAATATTCATGTTTGATATTTTTATTATTAATCTGAAATAATGATACATTTCAGTTGGTTATTATTTTGGTGAGATTCAGACCAGACCTCCTAAGTTGAAGAGAAATTATTACTGCGATAATGTTTGCAAGAAATACACAGCGAAGTGTATGATGAGTATACGATAATTTTGTATTTTAAATAATGCTGGATGTCATTGTTCTCAAAGGCGTAATTAATAGAGCTAGGAGCGTCTGAATGAATATGAGAGAGAGAGACACAGACAGACAGAAAAAGGTGTTGCCTCTCGATGAGATGTAACCTTATGGATGACAGGAGACAACCTAGAACAAGGAGGTGGTGTTGCTGTGTGCTTCTGTAAAAGCATACATGTCCAGTAGATTGATATTGCCATTCCTACTCACGTGGAGGTGATGTTCTTAAAGCTATGCATAAACACTAGTACCTCTGTACTAGCATGTGCGATGTACAGACCTCAGTGACAACATGAAGGCCTCATTAACTTCCTAATGGAAAATGTGGACTCCCTTCTGCTTTAACACAAATGTTAACATATATAATCGCTGGTGGCCTCAGACATATTATAAAGAGGGACTTTAATGACCTTCTCGCAGTGTTCGACATGAGAAATTTTGTTGACTCCCCTACTCACATCTCTGGCTCCTCCCTCGACCCAGTAGTGAGTGATCTGGTGTAGGCACAATCACCTGTCAACCCCTCGACTATGTTGGATCTTCTGACCACAAGGCTGTCTTTACGACACTGAAGATCTCATCAGAACGAGGTGAGGAGTCCACACGCACAATCTAGCTGTGGTAAAGAGGAAACTGGACAGCCCTTTGCTCTGAACTCGCCACCTCCGATTGGAATGCTCTTCTCCAAGGTGATGTTGACAACCAAGTGAATACCTTCTCTGAACATATTCTTAATCTACAACAAGAAGACAACCCTCACCCTTGCCTGCTAAGTACAAGGCTTGGAACGTACAGCAATACAAAGTCTTCTGCAACACATGAACGTACAGCAATACAAAGTCTTCTCCAACACATGAACGTACAGCAATACAAGAAGAAGACAACCCTCACCGGCAGAATGTAACGAAGCCTACAGATCAGCCTTGGTTCGGCTTTCATTGTAGAGAGGCTGCTACTGCTAAGTACAAGGCTTGAGAATGATAAACATCCCACTACCTACAACAAACCTGCACAGGTAAGCCTGTAGGCATATGAGTGAAGTTCAAAAGTGGGCCATTTCTAAATGGGAGGCTGACACAAAAAGAAAGCTAGAGTCAGGTAGAGTGGACTCCAAAACCTGGTGGTCCTTGTCAAGGATAGACAAGTTTATCTGCCTGATGAACTCATTCCACCTCTAAATCGACAATATTGGACCACCTCTACTAGTAGTCAGGAAAAAGTCGACCTCTTTGCCTAACACTTTGCTGCCCAGATGCAAGTTCCTGATCCAGCAGGGGACCCTCCTTGGCTAGCTGCAGAAACTGTGTCAAAGCTCTGGTGGCCTGGTGGTTAACGCTCTCGCTTCACACGGTGAGGGCCTGGGTTCGATTCCCAGCCAGAGTAGAAACATTGGACGTGTTTCTTTCCACCTGTTGTCTATGTTCCCCATCAGTAAAATGGGTACCTGGGTGTTAGTCGACTGGTGTGGGTCGCATCCTGGGACACTGACCTAAGGAGGCCTGGTCACAGACCGGGCCGCGGGGGCGTTGACCCCCGGAACTCTCTCCAGGTAAACTCCAGATGACAAAAAGGCAGGAGGTGTATCTTCTTAAATCGCTAGAACAAGAAAAAGCTGTGGACCCAGACGAAGTTGAACACAAGATTGCTGATCTACTGTTCAACTTCTCTGCTATGTGGCACCAGAAGTTGAAAGATCAGTTGTGTAGTAGTCATGGACACTGCAGGTGCTGTCGACCGAGTATGGAACTAAGGATTCTTACAAAACTGCAAGAACTTGGAGACTTTATCTCTAAACTACTCCTTCCTCTACCTTCAAGGTAGATCTCTATCTTTAAGAGTAGTCCCCAATGGGGGAGTCAGCAAGACACTATTGATGCCAGTGGTCGACATGGAGGTGTGCTTGATCCATTTTTTAAGGAATGTCTACCTCAATGACATTCCTCACTTCATCCCAGAATCCCATGCATATGCCGACGACTGCACTCAGACATTTATTTATCTATGAGAGGAAATACCAGCTGCTCTCAGGTACATCAGTCACCTGCTTAAAGGTATATCAGCCTGAGAAAATGATGGAGCAGTGGTGCTAATGAATGGGAGACTCCTAGAATCGGAGATTCCAACAATCTCTCAAAATGTGTATGAAAAACCTCGTAGGAAATCTTGCCAACAATGAAATTAAGACGATAATAACACTAAAGCATATCCTATTTTCTCGACAGCAGAGGCTGCAGAACTCTGTACGAGGCACAAGTGCAGTCACACCTAGAATTTGCACCACTTTCTTGGATTGCCTTTCGCTGTCTTGTCTACGACTTCGGTACAGAATAGAGAACTAAGAAAGATAACTTGTCTCTCGCCTGGAACCGGTCTGGGTAGATCTGTTAAATCAGGAGAACCTCCAGCACTGGAAAGATGTGGCTGGCTTTACAATTAGGCAAAATATCAATAATGTCAAGGTACCACACTCGGCTCAGATTTAAGGACAGCCAGAAAAGAGCATCTGTTCCACAAATGTTCCAAATGTCATCTATTATCTAATGAACATCACTTCATCTGCGATCGTTCATTCCTAGAATGACTTGAGTATATAAAATATTCTTACAGCATAAGCAAAAGTAAGAGTACAGCAAAAGCAAGAGGTTCCATTCTAGATGAAACTAGAAGAAACGAACTGTTAGCAAGTCAGATGGAGCACTATCAAGGGCGGTCAGACAGGTTTAGGCACACTCAGCTAGTACAACTCTCACAAAGCGTGCTGAGGCATCAGTATTGCCGCATCTCTGACTTCAACTATAATCGAAAGCTGATTCAGTCGTAAGTTCCTGGTAAGTTTATTGCCTAGCTTAATAATGTAGTTTAAACAGTTAAACTTGACTAGAAATATCGGCATAAGTAGCAGTGGGTACAAGCATTGCCTCACCATTTAGACCATTGCAGTGCCATTCCTACAGATGTTCAAATCTCGGCCATCGAGCTAGTCACTCTTGGGACCCAGTGTAAGGATGTCGTGCATAATCATGTAGAACAAAGTGTACGATATTTTTGGCATAATTAATCACGAGACCCTAAATTCTGTAGCACAGCACCTTAAGTCCACATTGCAAGCATCACTGAGGAGTCTGACCCAGTAGTCCACGTTATACATGAGCTCTCCAGGTAAGTAAATATTTCTTGTAACAGTGTTAGATATTGTGCTGTTAATCTAAATACCCAGATTTTGCTGATGAGGAAGGTACATAATTTATTGAGACATACAATACAATTTGGCTGACGAATAGAATATACACTTACAGAATCGTTATAATAGGTCACTATTTAAATATGTTTAGAAACTAAATAATGAACCTATTAGTAGAAACTAATCGATATATAATCACAAGAGCTAGGAGAATAACAACCATAAGTGATACTTTAGATGCCGGAGAAAAGATTTAAATATGGTGCCGCCAGGAGCCACTAGACACTAGAGAGGATCCCCCGATGGCTAGTTTGCCTGTCCAGTGAGTGCAGTCCGCATCACTAACTACGTTATTCTTCACACTGGTTGATGTATACTCCCGTATATGTATGCATACTTTAGACAGCTCACTCAAGGAAGGTCAGTCCATTAAGTTATGCTGGACGTGAAATGGTTGGTGCTTAGAGTGGATTATGAGTGACGTGTTAGACCTCTCCAGGTAGTTTTGATTCTTCGGAAAGTAGACAGATAAGTCTATAGAACCAAACTTTAGTACACCCACTAGTAAGTATTGGTTTTTCATTGATATTTGTTAAGTATGCACAAAACGCATATGCAGTAGAGTGAAAGAAGCGTATTTTACACACTAGGTTTGCTAGAATTAGTTAGAACTAGTGAGTTCTTGGTGCAATTTGAAATTAAGGAGGCCACAGCAGTAGCAAGCTGGCAGAGGTCGGAAATAGGATACGTTAGCGGTCTCTGGCATTAGGCAACGCATTCATACCTCAACTACCAACCTGCAACCAGCATCCAGCTGAGCGCAAAGTCAACACTTTTGGCCTTGTTTGCTGAACTCACTAATAACAAACATAAGTTTTAAACAGCTTGCGGCTTGTGTGTTGTTAGTTGTGTCGTTAGCTACGAATTATAGACCAATTACCCTAACCTACTCTGTGGGAAAATTTATGGAATCAATAATTGCCGAGCATTCGAGGCAAATGAAGACAATTAGATCAAGTTTTACAGGGTCTTCATCACCTTACGATTTATTACTCATCCTAGAATCTGAGGTCGATAGACCGTAGCAACAAATCGTAAATGGCCTCTGTTGCTACTCTGGATATCAACAAAGGAGTATTAAAAGTTAAGACAGTTAATGGAATAGGGAATGTCACGCATCTTAACTGTACTACGGTCAACCGCCTGGGTCAATTAGGAATCAAATGTTCAACCTACGCAAATACTGTACATACTGTTAAAGGTCTGACCACAGACTTTAAACCGCGGGGGTCGTTGACTCCCCGAACTTCTCTCCAGGTAAATTCTAGTGAAAACTGTTAGCATGATAATCTGTATATGATTTAAATTATGTTTGTAGTATTACTGAATAGTTGTAAATACTTATATAGTTAGTAAATAACATGATAAGTTGAAATACTGTACATTTAAATTGTAATAGGTTTAAACCGTATTAGTTAAATCTGTATATAGTTGCAAATACTATATAGTTGTAAATACTGAGTTATGTCAAAACTGACTATGTGTAGGATTGATATAGTTGTAAATACTGTATATAGTGTAAATACTGTATATAGTTGTAAATACTGTATATAGTTGTAAATACTGTATATAGTTGTAAATACTCTACATAGGTTATATACGCTGTAAATACCAGCTTATTTTTGGTGAAGGAAATAATAATGTATTCTCTCTGTATTATTATAATGGGAGAGCGTTAAACCCGTAGTATTATACAGCACCTGTGGGGGGGGGAGGGTGATAGAAGGTATTCAGGCTTAATTCAGGGAAGTGGAGCACAGATACAATTCCCAAGATCAAGAGCCCCTTACCAACGTCTAGGAACCTCCCTTGATGGTTACTCTCTCTGCAGGTTTTGTGCTGGTTCCTGACTATCGTGGTACGGCAAAGTGTGCTGGACAATAGTCTACACCTGTGGCCAGTGATAGTCTACACCTGTGGCCAGTGATAGTAATACTAACTAAACACAACTTCCATGAAGGGGTGTAAATTAATACAGTTGCATGCTTTCACAACCCATTTAACTGTTATTGTGCCCACGAACGAGTGGTATTGATCAATAACAACACTGCGACTAGTAAGGACTCGAACCCATGCTGCTTTGGCCTGCCTCATGGTGGGTGAAAACTCATGATGCCTTAATCCATTGGATTGTATGGTCCAGTGGATTAGGGCGTCATGAGTCCTTGGCTAATCGCAGTGTTGTTACTGATCAATCCACTCGTTCGTGGGCACAATAATATATATATATATATATATATATATATATATATATATATATATATATATATATATATATATATATATATATATATATATATAGTGAGAGAGACAGAGAGAGGTACCACCTCTAGAACTTGACTGGGGACCCTCATCCTCAGAGAAGACAATAAACGTACCTCAGGGAAAACTCAAGGTTCTCCCTGGAGCTGTTTGAATATTTTCTTCTCCTACCACCCCCTATAATTTATATGTGTACTTTATTAATAGACAGAATACATTGACAGAAAACACAAACATGAACAAGAATACATTGGTACAATGCATCAAAGATCCTGAATCTCCTCCAGCTCCTCCGATGCTGGACGCGAGCCCAGTATGCAGCGTGCATTTTCCCTCTGGATGGCCACGCTGAGGTGCTGGAACATGAAAGTGGCTGCCCTTGGGTCCCTGGTGGCGTCGATGAGTCTGGAACCCAGTTCTTTAAGGAAACGTGTGGCATTTTTCCCCCATAATCCCAAGGTCTCTGATTCCACTAGGACAAATTGATACTGTTGGCTTATGTCCCTGTACTTGATCTTGTACTCCTCCCTAAGATCAGCAGCTCCTCCCTGTCGCCCAACACTGTGATGGATGTATGTGTCAGCCAGCGTCGACACACAGGTATAGTTCCATGCTAAGAGCTTGCCATTCTTCCAGGATAGATGGTGATCCCATCGGGGAAGTTTGCTGGGTTGTGGATATTGTTGGCTGCTAGTGATCGTGGCTCTCTCTCGGCTGGGCATCCAGCTGAAGCAAGGCTTCCCTTTATGTCGTTGACTTCATTGTGTCCTGCATGCCAGCTTTTGGTTTTGGAACAGTGAATACCATGTAGACCATGTTGGTCGGCTTGCGCATCGCCGGAAATACACGTATATTCCGAGTGAACTGGGGAAGCAAGGCGCAGAGCCACTTCAATACGGAGGGTTATAGGGTCGAGGCATGTTCCCATTGTCGAAATGGGAACTGTTTGGAGGAAGTCGCCAGAGTGATGTGCACTCACAGCAACGAGACTGGCATTCTCCCTGTCTGATGTTACAGTCCAAATCATACTGGCAAGCATCTTTTCAGAGATGGGACCATCCCAACTTGACTGTTTGTAAGCCAGTTCTGCACTAGGTTTTGGTGCTGGAGCAGCAAGAGTCTCCCATTAAGTGATGGCACTGGCGTAGCTAGGGTCCTGCCTTCCTGCTAAATCACTGAGGTTGGCTGGAAGAATTTATTTTATTAACTCATTTGATGTTGTGGAAGCGGATAAGAAAGCTGGTAGAGCAATCTGGGAGGATCTGCATACTCCCAGCCCCCCAAGCCTGTCTGGAAGTGAGGCTTGCAACCACTGTCCATCTTCAAGGGAAAGATTCAATACACTCTCTAGCATGGTCTTGAGGAGAGTGTCATATTCCTTGTGTTTCGCACTAGTGAAGGCTGGGAGCATCTCAGAAAGTAGGTAAGTTTGGGATTGACAGGCACCTGGTGAGTAGGTAGAAGGCATCATTTATATCGATGTCTTTCATCCTGCCTTCCATCGTCCTGAGGTCTGAGATTTTTTTTTTCTAGGACCAGATTGATGGCATTTGGCCCAAGAGGAGCACCCAGGAGAGTGCTGTTGGTTGGATCAATGGCTCGTGCTCTTGGTAAAACGGCACTAATATTATGGATCATCTGTGGATTGGCAGAATCTTTCACATTTGGTGGGGTTTAAAGATAGGTCCAGGCTCTCTCCCATGTCTTTAATTTTGCTGATGTCCTCTAGGAGAGATCCTTAGTGCCCGCTAGGTTACCATCATCCAAGAGCTCACTGGAGAGTGCTTCTGTGACTTCCTTGATGACCAGGCAGAATAGAAAGGGGGCGAGAGGGTCCCCCTGATGCACACCCTCACAGGAGTCAGTTTCATGGTCCTCAAGCAATAGCTTAGAAGCCACACTATAACACGATTCTATGAATGGATAGAGGGAAGGAAAGTGTCTAGAAACTGCTTGGAGAGCAGCATCCCTTCTAAGTTGAAAGCGTTGGTAAAGTCCAATTTGATCAAGGATTTTTCAACGGACATGTTGATGTATACTCGTGCTGCGTGGGCAGCTACTTCACAGCCTTGTTGAACACTAAAACCGAGCTGAGTTGGTTTCAACATTGAGGCAGCCTCTTGACTCACCCTCCTTACTGCAGCCTTGGCGACTAGGCGCCGAAGGGTGTTACCCACTGCGAATAGCCGAGGATACGAACCCATGTCGTTTTGACCCGCCTCATAGTGAGCGAAAATCACACATGACGCTCTAACCCACAGAATCACGCAATCCTACAAGATCTAAGCACCTAGCAGAGCTAGGTGTTTTAACCTTGATCCGAGGACATACGGTGGTGTGGGCGCCTCTGCGCTAATTTCCTTCTATTTCCCGTTTAGTGTACTAGCCTCCACCAGCATATTACTGTAATCGCGAACGATTGGTACTGAATTAATAACAATACTAAGACTAGCCGAGGATTCGCACCCATGTCGTTTTGGCCCGCCTCATAGTAAGCTGAAGGACCTGGGAGTGGTAATGTCTGAGGATCTCACCTTCAAGGATCACAACAGTGCCACTATCACATCTGCGAGAAAACTAATAGGATTGATAATGAGAACATTCAAAACAAGATATGCCAAGCCAATGATGATCCTTTTTAAATCACTTCTTTCTAGGCTGGAATACTGCTGTACATTAACATCCCCATTCAAAGCAGGTGAAACTGCAGATCTAGAGAATGTACGAGAACCTTTACTACACATACAAGTTCCATCAAACACCTCAACTACTGGGAAAGCTTGGAAGTACTTGACACTCACTGAAGCGCAGGCGAGATACGTCATAATCTACACCTGAAAGATCCTGAAGGGACTGGTCCCTAATCTGCACACAAACATCACTCCCTACGAAAGCAAAAGAATTGGCAGGCGATGGAACATTCCCCAAGTGAAAAGTAGGGGCTCCATTAGTACACTAAGAGAAAATGCAATAAGTATCCGGGGCCCAAGACTGTTCAACAGCCTCCCACCAGCCGTAAAGGGAATTACCAATCGACCCCTGGTTGACTTCAAGAGGGAGCTGGACAGATACCTAAAGGCAGTGCCGGATCAGCCGGGCTGTGGTTCGTACGTTGGACTACGCGTGGCCAGCAGTAACACCCTCATTGATCAGGTCCTTATCCACCAGGAGGCCTGGTCATGGACCGGGCCGCGGGTGCGTTAATCCCCGGAATACCCTCCAGTTAGACTCCAGGTAGTGTCAGGGGAGAGTGATCCCAGAAGCGGCTAGGAAAGGGACGGGGCCAAAAGCCGAGACTCGACCAATCAGATAGGTGAGGTGAACATACGCACACACGCAAACACACACACCAACACGCAAGGCCAGGAGCTGTGAATCAACCACAAATAGGTCAGTACCTACACACAGAGGATCAATCTTAGGGCTGGTGGTATATACTTCCTCCTCTGCTGAGAGACTTATTAATTGACTGAGAGGGAGGCAGCTTGTCTCACTGACTCATGCTGTATCCCGTGACGTCATACAGTCACTCGGCCTAGGGATCTTCTATATAAAGCACATGGATGGTACTATGATACGCTATACAATACATATAAGGGGATCAGCAACTATGTTAACAAACTCATCCTCCTCTATTTGCCTGGCCCATGGCCGGGCTCTTCACGGGTATAAGGTACTGTGTTGTTTAAGCCAGTGTGTGGCTTATTGTGTTGTTTAAACCACTGGATGTCGAAACGTCTACAAGTAAAGATACCCAGATTTACACATGTCTAATTCATCACCTTAGAGCAGGTGTTGCGTCTTGTATACGTGTATGTTATGACAGAAGGTATCTCAGAGGTGTTCCTGTTCGCAGATGACTTGAAACTAATGAGGAAAATACAAGCGTAAGAGGATCAGGTAAGATTATAAGGTATCTCGAGAGGTTATAAACCTTGTCTGATATATGGCCCCTGGAGTTTAACCCCACTAAGTGCAAAATCATGGAGAGGGTCAAGGAAGACCACTATTACCACCACCACTGTCACCAACTCTACCAGTACCGTCACCACCACCACCACTATCACCACTACCATCACAACTGCCTCCACTACCATCACCATCTCCGTTACCACCATAAGCTCTACGACAACCACCGTCTCCACTTTCATCACTACCATTATTGCCTCTACCACCACCTGCACCACTGCCACAGCCACCACCTTTACCACTACCAAAACCACAACCACTACCGTCACCACCATCATCACCACCACTACCACAAACGCAACAATTACCCCTACCACTGTCTCAACCACTACAACTACCATCACCATCTTAAATAAAACCACCTCCACTAGCACCACCAACACCACCATTACCATAATATCACCATCACCACAACTACAACTATCACTACTCTAGCCAACATTACAAACAATAGCATCACCATGATCACCACAACCAGTACTACAATCATCACAACCACCATCACCATCACCACAATCATCA
Source organism: Cherax quadricarinatus (assembly GCF_026875155.1). Taxonomy (NCBI): domain Eukaryota; kingdom Metazoa; phylum Arthropoda; class Malacostraca; order Decapoda; family Parastacidae; genus Cherax; species Cherax quadricarinatus. The sequence goes on from NC_069473.1 coordinate 2,646,327, forward strand.
CAATAGCCACGAACACCACCACCACCTCTTTCCAGCTTCCCTATTCAAACTCTCCCACTGTAACGCTCAAACGCCAACAATTACGCACACAATAACGTACACATGTACACAATTACGTACGCCGCGATGCAGAAGCGTGATTTTTCAGCACAAGTTTTCCAGTAATTTATTTGTACGTCCAGTAATCAAGCTGGACGAAGCAGAAAGATGCCAAAAGCTTTATTAATGTTGTATGGGAAAAATGTATGTTCATATGCAGGAAATACGTACGTACGTAAGTACGTACGTATGTCTGCTTTTATGTATGCAGGGGAAAACGTGTGTGTATTTACGCGAAGAATATATACTTAAAGCATACATACATGTATGTGAGAGATGCATGTACATGTGTACAAATCAATATACGCAAGTACTGTATGTGTATATTTACAGGAGAAATTCCTGCATATATGTGTATACGAATATATACTAGCGGTACATTCGTATGTGTATATTTGGGTCAAGGGATTGGACTCTTCTTCTGCCACGAGTCTATACGTTGATTATAGAGCTGTGTGTGTGTGTGTGTGTGTGTGTGTGTGTGTGTGTGTGTGTGTGTGTGTGTGTGTGTGTGTGTGATAAAACTTTATAATATAGATTTACATTCGGGTACAGAGTAAAGCATTCAAATTATGCTATTATTATTATTATTATTATTATTATTATTATTATTATTATTGGTAGTAGTAGTATAAGTCCTAGTATTAATAATACGGTTATGACTATTCCTTTTGTCCCTCTGAAGAAACCATCAGTAGTCCACCATCATGATGGGACTGAAACGCCCCTAGTAATATATTTCCATTGAACTGATATCCCGACAGCACCATGATTGGGTGAAAGAAGTCCAGGTGTGAATGAAGAAAGTGGATTTCCAGAGACATGCGGCATCCTAGTTCTCGACAGTTTTCTGTCATGTTGCGCACTAACTCGGCTTAACTGTCTTCTCTGTGCCTTCCTAGGAAATTCTGGACGACCTGTTTGGAAGTTTCCCACGCAGCTAGCTCCACTGGAGTCAGTTTTGACAAGAAAAATAAGATGGATAACAGTTCATGTATTTGTGGCCAAACAAATACTCCGACCGTCAGTTTCTCGTCAGTTAAAAACTCCACCAGTAGTAACAATCATTCAGATGATTATTCGGTCGTCGCCTTACCACTGGGACTGCAAGTGGCATTCATATACGTTTTCCACTCAACCACTGGATCAGTGCAGATGTACAAACAGTACAGGTTATGAGTAAAGCTCGTGTTTGATCCTGATCACCTATCTTGCAACCGAAGTATTGCTTGTATACAATCTTGACGTGATTTGTTAGGTTTTAGGCAATAATATTTATACTTGCCATTTACATAGTAAAATGTAATAGTGTATTTGTGCATGTCGCGGAGAAATGCAATTTATAGAAAATAAGCACAAAGTACACAATGTAGAGTAACATTTGTAAATATGTTTGTACAGAGGGACAGTCAGAGTACAACTGATGCTCCCTGATTCTTCCTGACACGCAGACATGATGCGTAGGAGCCGAGTGTATGCGTGTGTTATGAAATGCTAGAAGGTCATCTTATTGAAGGTCAAGTACTAGAAGGTCAGTTTATTGAAGCTCAAATACGAGAAGGTCAGTTTATTGAAGGTCAAATACTAGAAGGTCAACTTATTGATCTCTCTCTAGCATCTAGCCTGTTTTAGGTTTTGCAACAGTTTGTCAGAATTAATTCCAGTCCAGTTATCCCGTAAATTATATGGTTTCTCAACATCTCTTTCAGATTACAACTGCATGAATACAAACCAGCCAAATAAAAGTTAAGACCTGTAATAGGAAAGGTGTCTAGGTGGTAATATTCACAATCAATGCTGCTTGAATAATTAAGGAGAAACTTGTATCCACAGAATTAGAAAATTTAATGCTCTCCAGTGATATCATTTATTCGCTGCAGCAATAAAAAATGTTTGAGATATCTGGGTGAGGTTAGTTAAAGCAGCGTTATATTGTGTGTGGTGTGTATGTGGCAGCTCTCATCTCGCTCGTGATCACATCAGCAAATTCCCAGGTGTCACCTGATCAATGGCCTCCAGTTCCAACCAACACCTTAGTTTCCGGGGTCATCTGCTAAATCAGATGGCCAGCCTCCAGCCCTATCCGTTCCTATCGCAATATTTCGGGCCTTTCTCACCTCTGACCTGTCTTATTAACTAAGCGTTGATAATGGTTTGTGGTTCGCCATTCCTAGTTTCCGGAGAAGCTTTTGGAGAACATGTCTCCCACGAGGCTTTCCCTTGATGCTTTATTCAGTAGGAGGTAACTGGTCGGTCGTATAGGTCGTGTGGTGTGGTTTCTGTATAGTCTGCACTCTGTCTGGAAGTCAGGTGGTTTTCACTCCGCTGTCCGCTGCCATCCGTTTTCCGTCTCCCAGGCCATACATAATAACTCCAGAGTTATACATAATTCATGATTGTAAAGGGTTGGAGTTGAGTTGGACTTCCACAACTGAAGTTAACAGGGTTAACAAAGCTCATTTCTTGGGTAGCATTGAAAATGGCTTAGGCATGTACAACTTGTTAGACACAGCAGCATTATGGAATCTTGATACAGAGGCCATCACCACAACCTACTTGCTAACTCCTAGCACAACTCTTAGTCATGACATACTTCCACTGGGAAATCTCGCCTACCAGTGACAATGCTTTCATCTGCTGCACGTTATCTGACTCCCGTATATAAGCACCAGTCTCCCTGCCGGTGCTTCAAATTCTTCAACACAACGGTGCTCAACACTTGCTGCTAGGGACTGATTACCTCATCTTCCGCTATTTGCTGTATATATTTCTATTATGTTCATGTACTGCACTGATAAACCACTGGATGGCGAAACGTCTGCAGGTGAAGATGCCCAGGTGTTGCACATGTGTTTAATTCTTCATAGTGCAAGTATTGGATGTCACTGACATACAACTGTTGAAGTCTTGTTACCTTGCATGTTCACCTTGGTGTTAAATGGTTTGGTTAACTCCATTACAGCCATTATATAGGTCCATCATTGTAATAATTAGTGTTATCCATCTTAATGGCCTTGGTTACTTCCAGACACGTAACAGTATGCATCAGTGTGTGTGTGTGTGTGTGTGTGTGTGTGTGTGTGTGTGTGTGTGTGTGTGTGTGTGTGTGTGTATGTATGTGTGTGTGTGTGTGTGTGTGTGTATGTATGTGTGTGTGTGCGTGTGTGTGTGTGTGTGTTGTGTGTGTGTGTGTGTGTGTGTGTGTGTGTGTGTGTGTGTGTGTGTGTACGTAAGTTTGTGTGCATGTTGAAGAGCTTTAGAGATATGTCGACTTCAGCGCCGCCTTCCAGTAACGATTCTCACTAATTTCTGGGTTAGTAGGTGACTTGTTGAGCTATGAGTCAAATGGAGTCACGTGACTACCTGTCTGTTCCTTTCACCTGTTATGCATCTTTATGTTTCTGGTATTTCAGGTTTTAAAGATTTTACATTTTACCACTGAAGTGGCTAGTTTATCGTGCACCTCATATCCATCCTGTGAACGGTAAAGCAAGAGCGTAACAGTTCTACACTCCTCTCTAGCTCTAAACGTCGCATGTCCCTTCCTCCCCGCTCACCCCACCGGAGTCCCAACAGAAGAGCCTGAATTTCTCTTCTCAATATCTGTCCCACGATCGCCTCGCTGCTGGGTTAAGCCCTGGCTCTATTTCTACGACTAAGAACACTCCTCTCCAGCACTGCTCTTCGTCTGTCCTGTCTTCCCCGCTCATCCCATTTGGGATCTTACCTGAACTTTCGTTCGTTCGTTCGTAGAGCGTATGGATACACAAAAGACGTAGGAACTAGGCCCCTAAAGGGGTAACTGGTGCATATCTGGATTTATATCTGCAGTTCAGTTATCTACTACAAGCAAATGTAGAAAAGTAAAAGGACATAATTTTAACTTATGCATTATTTTATTGTGGAAGTCTTTTACTCTCCAGGACCTTTATGAAATCCTTGCGGCTTGATAAAGCTCCTGGAGAGCGAAACGTTGCCACAATAAAATGTCACATTAGTTGCACTTGTGTCCTTTTAGCTAACATATTGTCGGTAATTCAATCAACTTTAATACAAATTTAGGAAATTTGCTTAATGTTTCAGGTATCTTATTTTCATTAATAAGATATCTTGATATGTCAAAAAGGTTATACTATATATAAGTAAAACTATATTATGTGAATTCATTCGACATGAATGTATTCATTTCTCATGATAACTACTGTGTCTCTTCTCCTCACCATTCACAGTGTTCTGAGTGGGTCACCGAGATCCTTATGGACTCGGAGGGCGGCTTTGACACTGACAATGTCTGGGTATTCTTGTCCACTTTCCTTCACTTGTATGTGGAAGTCATCTCAACTTGTATGTGAAGGTCATCTCAACTTGTATGTGAAGGTCATCTCAACTTGTATGTGAAGGTCATCTCAACCTGTATGTGGAGGTTATCTCAACTTGTATATGGAGGTCATCTCGACTTGTAACCGTGTCATTTATAGAGCAGTGTCTTCCCTACATCAACTCGTCACCTCTCAATCAGCAAGACTTCATCAGCGTCGTTCTCAGTACCAATAACACTCAGATCTGATCCAATGTTCAGCTGAAACACCACTTGCCTTGACGAGGACTCCTCGTTAGCTTGTCTGGTAAGCAGTCTAGAAAATCGATAAGTGGAAGAATGGGACACGGATGTAACATATGGGAATCTTTACAGAAGAAACGTTTGGCCAACCAGTGGCTTCCCCAGTCCAGTACAAAGAAGAACGGTAGTAGTTTGAGGTATTCAGTCCCTCAGCATGGAATCGAAATGTTCTGTACCAAGAACTATAGTACCCGACTCTTCTGCTTGTGTTCTGGAAACTCTACTAGTGACTGACTGTACAACACAAGTCACTCTGGCAAACAACAGATCTTAACTATATTTTAATACGAGGCGCTGTGCCGTGCCTCTTGCTGCAAGAACCTGTGTATTAAACGTGTATTGGATTCCATTTTCGTTTTGTTTTATTTTTTAACTGTTTAATTCAGTTAGCTAATATGTTTGAGAGTTTTATTTTTCAGTTAACTTTATAGAATGAATGTCTCTGTTTTCCACTTGTTTGTTTTTACCATTTTAATTTTTTTTTATTTTATTTTTTTCAATAAAAATAGGTGAATTTTCAATAAAACTGAGCATACGTTCGTTCCATGTACTATGTGTGTACTTACCTAGTTGTGGTTACAGGGGTCGATTCACAGCTCCTGGCCCAGCCTCTTCACTGGTCGCTACTAGGTCACTTTTCCTGCTCCATCAGCTTTATCATACCTCTTAGTACTATGTATGGATCCTGCCTCCACTACATCACTACCCAGGATATTCCACTTCCTGACTACAGGAGCTGTATCATACCTCTTGTTAAAACTATGTATGGTTCCTGCCTCCACTACTTCACTTGCTAGGCTATTCCACTTGCTGACAACTCTATGACTGAAGAAATACTTCCTAACATCCCTGTGATTCATCTGGGTCTTCAACTTACAACTGTGACGCCTTGCTACTGTGTCGCATCTGGAACATTCTGTCTTTGTCCGCCTTGTCGATTCTTCTGAGTATTTTATGTCGTTATCATATCCCCCATATCTCTCCAGTGTCGTCAGGTCAATTTCCCTTAACTTCTCCCCGTAGGACATGCCCCTTAGCTCCGGGACTAGTCTTGTTGCAAACCTTTGCACTTTCTCTAATTTCCTTACGTGCTTGGCTAGGTGTGGGTTCCAAACTGATGCTGCATACTCCAATATGGGCCTGATGTACATGGTGTACAGTTATGAATGATTTCTTACTGAGGTATCGGAACGCTATTCTTAGGTTTGCCAGGCGCGCCTATTCTGCAGCAGTTATCTGGTTGATGTGTGCCTCAGGAGATGTGCTCGGTATTATACTCACACCTGGATCCTTTTCCTTGACTGAGGTTTGCAGTCTTTGGCCACCTAGCCCATACAACACCTGCGATCTTCTTTGCCCTTCCCCGATCTTCGTGACTTTGCACCTGGCGGGGTTAAATTAGAGGATCTAGTTGCTGGACCGGTCTTCCATCCTGTCCAGGTCTCAATGTAGTCTTGGCTGATCCCCATCCGATTTAATTCCGCTCATTAACTTAACATTATCTACAAACAGGGACACTTCTGGGTCTATTCCTGTCGTCATGTCGTTTACATATACCAAAAAGGCACAGGTCCTAGGACTGACCCCTGTGGAACCCCGCACATCACAGGCGCCCACTCTGACATATCGTCACGTACCATGACTCGTTGTTGCCACCCTGTCAGGTATTCTCTGATCCATTGCAGTGCCTTTCCTGTTATGCGTGCCTGATCCTCTAGCTTCTGCACTAACTTCTTTTGAAGAATTGTGTCGAAGGTATTTTTGCAATCTACCCACCCCTTTCTCTCGTGTCTTATTTCTGTTACCTTGCCATAAAACTCCGGTAGGTTTGTGTCACAGGATTTCCCTTCTCTGAAATCGTGCTGGTTGTCGTTTGTAAGCTTGTTCCTTTCTAGGAGCTCCACCAATCTTCTCTTGACAATCTTCTCCATGACTTTGCATCCTATACACGTCAGTGACACTAGTCTGTAGTTTAATGCCTCATGTCGGTCTTAAAAATTGGAACTACATTTGCCACCTTCCAGACCTCGGGTAGTTGCCCAGTTTCAATGGATGTGTTGAAGATTTTTGCTAGTGGCACTCACAGTGTCCCTGCTCTCTCTCTAAGGACCCATGGACGATCCTTTGAGGAATCAAATTCACATAGCAGCATCTTCACCTCCTCCTCAGTTGTGCATATTTCATCCAGCACATGTTCGTGTATCCCTTGTTGGTGAACTCCTTATCCTGACTTCGTGGAGTCCTTCCTGTCTCTACTGTGAATACTTTTTTAAATCTCATGTTGAGCTCCTCACATACCTCTTGGTCGTTTCTTGTGAACTCCCCACTTTCCTTTCTCAGCATGATTATCTGGTCCATGACTGCTGCTTTCCTCTTTATGTGGCTTTACAACAGCTTCGGGTCAGACTTGACTTTTGATGCTATGTCGCTTTTGTACTGGCACTGGGCCTCCCTCCTTATTTGTGCATAATCGATTCTGGCTGTTCGACTAATCTCTATTTTCCTTGGTCCTTTGTCTTCTCTATTTTTTCCATTCTCTAGCACACTTAGTTTTTGTCTCCATGCACTTTTGGGTGAACCAAGGGCTTGTTCTGATCTTTCCATCATTTCTTTTGCCCTTGGGAACAAACCTCTCGTCTGCCTCCTTGCATTTTGTCACGCAGTCCATTTTGTTTTACCGATTTTCCTACAAATCCTCTTTCCCACTGAACCTCTTGCAGGAAGTTCCTAACGCCTTTGTCCCCCTTTTTGTAGTTTGGCTTTTCTCTTCCTACTCCTGTTATCCTCTCCATTTGTAACTCTAGCATGTATTCAAAGCTCAGAACCACATGATCACTAGGTCCGAGGATTCTTTCTAATGTGATGACCTCAATGTCTGAACTATTCAAGGTGAATACGAGGTCCAGTCTTGTTGGTTCATCCTCACCTCTCTCTCTGGTATTGTCCCTAACATTTTGATGCATGAGGTTTTCCAGTACCACTTCCATCATCATGGCTCTCCAAGTTTTGGGGTCCCCCTGTGGCTCCAGGTTTTCCAAGTCAATCTTCTTGTGACTTAAATAGCCCATAACTAGTAACTTCGCTCTACCCATGTGAGCTCTTCTGGCCACCTCAGCTAGTGTGTCCTCCATTGCTTTGTTGCTCTCTTCATATTCTTTTCTTGGTCTCCTGCAGCTTTGTGGTGGCTTGTACATCACTGCAATTACCATCTTAAGGCCCACAGGCTGAATTGTTCCTACTAACCCTTTCGCCCATTCTCTCCATGCCTTCCATTTCCTCCAATCCACTTGGGTTTTCAATGAGCAGTGCAACTCCACCTCCCTCTTTGCTTCCTCTATCTTTCCTCAGGATCAGATATCTGGGTGGAAAGATTGCATCTGTTATCATCACTTTGAGTTCAATTTCTGTGAGTGCTATGATGTCTGGGGACGTCTCCTTTATTCTTTCATGCCACTCCTCACATTTGTTATTCTGTCTGCATTCGTATACCAAACCTTCAACTCTTCTAAAATTGTGATCTAGGGAGTACATTGGGGTTGGAAGAGCGGGAGATCAGGTGAGGAGCTATGGCTGGTTTCTGTGAAGATGGAGTTCGTGCTGAGGGGGTGGGGGCAGTGGGAACAGCATGTGGGTCCTGGGTTCGATTGTTTGGGTGCATATGAGTGCACTGGGGTGTTTGGGTGCATTCGGGTTGTGCATTCCTGTGTGTGTGTGTGTGTGTGTGTGTGTGTGTGTGTGTGTGTGTGTGTTTGGGGGGATATGACATAGAATATTAAATGAATTCAAGAAATTAATGTAGAAACCTTCGTCTCCAAGCCGGATACTCCCCTTTTCCTCCAGCATATTCATATACTCCCCTTCAGTATATTCAGATACTCCCTTTCAGTATACTCATACTATCCTTCAGTATATCCAGATACTCCCCATCAGTATACTGAGATACTTCCCTTTAGTATAGTGAGATACTATCCTTCAGTATACTGACATAGTATTCTTAAATATACTCACAAATACTCTCCTTACCCGTATGCAAGGAAAGAAAGCTGAAAGTAATTGCACTAATAAAGAAGGAATAAGAAAAAAGTGAAGAGTGAACAGAACAAGTAGTGAAGGCATCCACAGACATTATAGTGCTCACAGAGACAAGGAGAGATAAGGCTCACACAGATAATTGGTGAATTCCTCATAGCTAGATATCAGATTATGAGGAAAGACTATTGGAACAGAGGAGGTGGAGGAGTAGCACTGCTTATCAGAAAACAGTGGAGCTTAGAGAAGATGAGAGGAATAGAAAGAGGGAAGGCAGTTGACTACATAACAGGCACACTAAAGACCAGTGGTCCTAGCATGATGATAGCAGTTATGTACAACCCTCCAATATAAAGCAAGAGAACAAGAGAAGAATATGGCAAAATTAACAGCCCTGGTGGATTCATTAGTTAAGGTGGCCGGAAGAGCCCACTTGAGCAGGAGAAAGCTGCTAATCATGAGTGATTTTAAGTACAAGGAGATACAATGGGACAACTTAGAGACACATGGGACCAGAAACATGGAGATCTTAGATACTGTAGGTGACACTGGAGGATTTCATACACCAACAAGTATTGGACACAACCAGAGAAGAGAGAGAAGAAACACCAAGACCGGATGAATATCCTGAGGGGTTCTTACCTATGAAATATTACATGTGATAAATCCTTCGGTGCTAATGACCACATGGTACCGATTTCCGAATAGTTTCTGGAAGTAAACTTAGAAAAGCAACACAGGAAAGACGTGAGAAGAGCAACTTCAAAAGAAACTATACAGGTATGAGGCAATTTGTGGAGAAATTTCTCCAGAAAGGGGATTTCAGTCTTCTCAGCCCCTTCAGCTCCCTGAGGGACTCAGCCCTTCGGAGGGGCTGATAGCCTCTCTTGCTTCCTCATAATCAGTAATTGAATCCATGTGCGGCTACCAGCGTGTACCAGATCATAGTCACGTCACCTCTTTTTGCACCACAGTGTTCTTTCCAATACGAATGACAGCGAAATAAGAAGACGGACTCTTTTTACCTTGGAAGGGAAATTATAGGAAAACCCTGCATCACTTTACTTACAATGTGGAACAATAATGAACTGTCATCGATAATTAGATACCAGGAAATGTCTCACCTTCAAGGACCATAACATTGTATCAATCGCATCTGCTAGAAAAATGACAGGATGGATAATGAGAACCTTCAAAACTAGGGAGGCCAAGCCCATGATGACACTCTTCAGGTCACTTGTTCTATCTAGGCTGGAATATTGCTGCACACTAACAGCACCTTTCAAGGCAGGTGAAATTGCCAACCTAGAAAATGTACAGAGAGCTTTCACGGCGCGCATAACGGAGATAAAACACCTCAATTATTGGGAGCGCTTGAGGTTCCTAAACCTGTATTCCCTGGAACGCAGGAGGGAGAGATACATGATTATATACACCTGGAAAATCCTAGAGGGACTAGTACCGAACTTGCACACGAAAATCACCCACTACGAAAGCAAAAGACTTGGCAGACGATGCACCATCCCCCCAATGAAAAGCAGGGGTGTCACTAGCACGTTAAGAGACCATACAATAAGTGTCAGGGGCCCGAGACTGTTCAACTGCCTCCCAGCACACATAAGGGGGATTACCAACAGACCCCTGGCAGTCTTCAAGCTGGCACTGGACAAGCACCTAAAGTCAGTTCCGGATCAGCCGGGCTGTGGCTCGTATGTTGGTTTGCGTGCAGCCAGCAGCAACAGCCTGGTTGATCAGGCTCTGATCCACCAGGAGGCCTGGTCTCAGACCGGGCCGCGGGGGCGTTGACCCCCGGAACTCTCTCCAGGTAAACTCCAGGTAATGCTGTGACGGTGTTTAGCAAAGAAGAGAAATAACGCTGAGTTCAGCAGATACTTTGTAAAGACGCCGAAGTGCACTGGAGAGCTCTGATTGACTTCAGGAGAAGGAGAAGCGTGTGTCGCGCGAGCATTGCCCTAAACAAACGAACAATAGTGTTCAGCATTTGACTTTTGTACAATCTCAAAATTCGCGGTAGAACTATTACAGTGAACTGTAACTATCTTCCTGTTCTGAAATTACCACGAAAGGACAAAACAAATCTTGGTTGCAGTGTAATGTAACAGATCGTGTTATAGACAGTCGACCGATTAAAGGACGGTGCAACGAACGAAAGATACTATTGTACGAGACACATTATTGCTCGAAAAAAGTCAATGATACCTATCGTATGTGGTGCTGTCAGCACCACCGCTCTCGTTACAAAGAGCAAGGTAGGTCTCGATCTCTTGTTAAACATAGAAGCTGCAATTTCGCGTGTACACAGGTGACTGAGGCCGTCCTATAGACGGCAGAGAGGTGTGGGCCTTTCAGCCCACTTCATTTAGCATTAAATTACCAGTGAAATGCTGAAATATACGCTCCTTTGGTGCAATTATTTGCTCATTATTTGAATTCCCACAGCTCAGGGATGGAGTATAGACGGCTCCATGAAGGAACGACCCGGGGGTAGCTACGGGACGTTAAGCCGTCACTGAAGCTAAGTATCTTTCAGCAATGTCTAGACTTTTATTATGCTCCAGAACCCTTACACAATTTCTGAAAGAGGTGTAGTTTGAAAGGGAGCTAAAATAGAAGACAGTGAATGAGACGATGATGTAAGTGGCAAGATAGTGTGGGAAGGCAGATGCGAAATTGATACTTAGGAGGAAAAGTAATAATGGGAAGAACATAGTGAGTCTTTGGTTTACCAAGAAGTGAAGAGCGGACAAAGCTGACTGAGCTAGAGCATAAAACTATATAGAAAGCATGTAAACAAGGAATTGAACAAATAAAAATATAGTAATGACAATTTGAGAATAACATAGCAACGAAAGCCAAATCTAACCAAAAGTTGTTAGACAATGGTACAGGCGAGGAGTGCACTCGTGTCGCGTCGATCTAGAGTTTTACGACTCATTCACCTCAAATTCAATCCCCTCCCGTACCGTGGTTTGTTTGCAATCGTGTCATTACGATTTCGTGAGTCAAAAGATGTTATACAGCCAAATCAAGATGAAGACAAGAGTAAAGGATGAGGTAATTAGGCTGAAGAAAGAAGAAAGGATGACTGTTAGGAGCTCAGTAAGAAATTCAGGGAGGTATTCTGAACGGAAACAGAAAAGTTACCAATGAGCCAAAGCCATAGAGTGCATTAGAGAGCTCTTGACACAGTATATGCAACAGAGGAAGAGGTGAAGAAGCTATTGTGCTAGCTAGATACCTAGAAGGCAGTGGTACCAGATAATATCTGTGTCCTGGGAGAGGAAGCAGAGATATTGAGCGTGCCATTTGACAGTCGACACATTCGTCAGTCGACATGTTCGTCAGTCGACATGTTCGTCAGTCGACATGTTCGTCAGTCGACACAGGGCAACTGCAACAAGTGTGAAAGACGATAAACGTAATCAAAGTTTGTTTTAGAAAGGAGGCAGACAGCAGTAACCTATACTAGGGAACAGTTTCACTGACATGCATAATATGCAAGGTTATGGCGAAGATTGTCTGGAGAAGAGTGGTGAGGAAGCAAGGCTTCAGAGATGGTAAATGCTGTCTCACAAACCTACTGGAGCTCTACGACAAGGTAAAAGAAGTAAAGCAGGAGAGAGAGGGGGGGGGGGTAAAGTGCATTCTACGGACTGCAAAAAAGATTTTGACACAGTACCACACAAGAGACTGGGACAGAAGCTGGAGGAGCTGGCACGAATAACAGGGAGAAAACTACAGTGGATTAAGGCATAGTGTGCTTAACAGGAAGGAAACGAGTGATTGTCAGAGGTGTCGAAATAGGTGCATGTGACGAGTGGGGATTCACAAGGTTCAGTACTAGGATCACTACTGTTTCATGTACATGTGAATGACATAACAAAAGATACACTCACAGGTGTCCCTGTTCACAGATATGAAACTAATGAGAATACAAACAGACGAGAACCATGAAAACCTAAAAATGAATCTGAACAGGCTGCTAGGTTGTTCTGGAATATGGTTATTGGAATTTAAATTTGAGCAAGTTCAAAGTTTTTAAGATTGGAATGGGCAAAGAAGACCGAAGATAGAGTGCAGGATAAGGGCCGCCTCCATACTCAAGAAGGTGGCCCTTAGGGTGAGTATTGTGAGTACATCATCCAAATAACTCAGAAAATGCTCGTCTGAAAAAACTAAGATTAGCTTGAAGAAATCTATACATGGTGTTTCTCATACATACACACACACACACACACGATCATACACATACATATACTCAAACACAAATACACACATACACTCATTGAAAGACAGACACATACACATACAAATGTGCTCACATTTTCAAACATATACACTTATGCACAAGCATGCACATTCATACACTCATACATACACATACAGACATATACACTCAGGCACACACGTACGTTTACCCATATATACACGCATGCACTCATACATAAGCTTACCCATACATGTAAACACACGTTCCCACGCACATTCACTCACACATACACTCGTACATACAAATATATACACCTAGTAACAAAAGTAGCAATAGTTTCAACAACAGCGTAGGAACAACAGCAACAATAACAACACTAGCTGCTGGCTACCTTGTGTGGCCCGGTGGCCTGGTGGCTAAAGCTCCCGCTTCACACACGGAGGGCCCGGGTTCGATTCCCGGCGGGTGGAAACATTTCGACACGTTTCCTTACACCTGTTGTCCTGTTCACCTAGCAGAAAATAGGTACCTGGGTGTTAGTCGACTGGTGTGGGTCGCATCCTGGGGGACAAGATTAAGGACCCCAATGGAAATAAGTTAAGACAGTCCTCGATGACGCACTGACTTTCTTGGGTTATCCTGGGTGGCTAACCCTCCGGGGTTAAAAATCCGAACGAAATCTTATCTTATCTCTTAACAATATAGCCAACACTTGAAGCTGTAGTCCCGAGCAGTCGTAGCCAGAAACAGTAGCAACAGCTATCATGAAGCTTTAGTTGCTAAGGAGTTTAAACCTCTGAAGAAGGTTCAGTAGGTAGAAACGAGGCCTGGTGGCAGAAGCTCTCGCTTCACACGGTGATGTCCGGGTTCGATTCCCGGCGAAGGGATGGAAACATCTGGTGTGTTTCCTTACATCGCTTGTTTGTGTTCACCCATCAGTAAAATGGGTAGCTGGATGTTAGTGGACTGGTGTGGGTCGCATCCTGGGACAAAACTGACCTAATTTGCCCGAAATGCTCAGCATAGCAAGCGACTTAATATATAGTGGTATGTCACTGATGTACAAGGTATACAGGCCATACCTGGAGTTTACATGAAGAGAGTTCAGGGGGTCAACGCCCCCGCGGCCCAGTCTGTGACCAGGCCTCCTGGTAGATCAGAGCCTGATCAACCAGGCTGTTACTGCTGGCTGCACGCAATCCAACGTACGAGCCACAGCCCGGCTGGTCAGGTACCGACTTTAGGTGCTTGTCCAGTGCCAGCTTGAAGACTGCCAGGGGTCTATTGGTAATCCCCTTTATGTATGCTGGGAGGCAGTTGAACAGTCTCGGGCCCCTAACACTTACTGTATTGTCTCTTAACGTGCTAGTGACACCCCTGCTTTTCATTGGGGGGATGTTGCATCGTCTGCCGAGTCTTTTGCTTTCGTTGTGAGTAATTTTCGTGTGCAAGTTCGGTACTAGTCCCTCTAGGATTTTCCAGGTGTATATAATCATGCATCTCTCCCGCCTGCGTTCCAGGGAATACAGGTTTAGGAACCTCAAGCGCTCCCAGTAATTGAGGTGTTTTATCTCCGTTATGCGCGCCGTGAAGGTTCTCTGTACATTTTCTAGGTCAGCAATTTCACCTGCCTTGAAAGGTGCTGTTAGTGTGCAGCAATATTCCAGCCTAGATAGAACAAGCGACCTGAAAAGTGTCATCATGGGCTTGGCATCACTAGTTTTGAAGGTTCTCATTATCCATCCTGTCATTTTTCTAGCAGATGCGACTGATACAATGCGATTGATACATTGCTGACATGTAGTAAATAAAGATAATATTATTATTATTAATTATTATTATTATTATTATTATTATTATTATTATTATTATTATTATTATTATTATTAAAGAGAGATTTCTCTGCATTTTGGTGTCCAACTCAGCGGTTTTTCACTCCTCTCACCCGACACCCATTCAGTGTAAAGCCAAGTTTGGTGTACATTCTCAATTAATTTCTTTGCCAGCACTAATTAAGGCCATCAATTAATCCTTTCCATTATCCTCGCCGGACAGATCAATAAGTGAGCTACAGTGGTTCAGTCAAATTGCTAATCAGGCGAGTCAAGATACGCGATTTGCGGAGCGGACGGGATGCGGCTGGGTCCCAGAGGACGCTTATGTTTAGAATTGTTCCCTCGGGTATGATAACGCAGAGCCTGCGCCGGGTGGTGGGTGACATAGGAGCCCGGATACACAAATTTAGTATTTACCAGTGGGTTATGTACGAGGTGCTCGATAATCACATACTGCCGTGTACATGACTTGTTTAGACTATCATGAATGTGAGTGACAGTGTTTGAGGAAATTGGATATTTAGCATCGTCTACTAGATGTTTGTCTTGTCAGTGTCTAGTGGACGGAGAATCAGCCCTCAGCTACTTGTGCTGTGTCACCAGTACTGTATTAGAGCCTCGTGAAATACAGGGAAATACAACACACACACAATACTTTGAGTGGCTCTTAGTTCAATAGCAGCGCTTTGTGCTCACAACCGAAGGATCTGGATTCGACCCATGTGAGATGTTATGGGCATGTTTCTTTACAACTGCTTTCTTACACCAAGCAGTAAATTGGTACCTGGGTGCTCATCCCGCCCTCTTAATGGCGAACATCGCGTCACTGTTGTAACAATAATCAAATGAGTGACTGTTGAAGATGTCTTGAAAATCTAGAATATGACTGGCTTGCCCTACCCAGCCGCGGTGGCCACTCTTTTTATCACCTTTTATCATATATTCACAACTTTGTTGGTTTGATTAGTTTTCATTATTTTGTTATGATTATCAGGTAACCTAACCTAACTTAGAAATGTGCTGCGTACCTTATAAGAAGAAATTATTTAATTTCTGGGATTAACGAGAGGGATGGCGGGAAGACTCAGCAGTCCCAGTGAGAATACAATTCACAGTTTGACTTTCCCGAGATAATCCTGTCTACCAACATTCCGAATACAGTTTTTCCAACCACAGATTCTATTATTCTCTCCTGGGACAACATGCCATCAACACTGTTAGTTTTAAGTAAAACAAGACTGATACACT
Organism: Cherax quadricarinatus; assembly: GCF_026875155.1. Taxonomy (NCBI): domain Eukaryota; kingdom Metazoa; phylum Arthropoda; class Malacostraca; order Decapoda; family Parastacidae; genus Cherax; species Cherax quadricarinatus. Next base: position 2,662,390 of record NC_069473.1, read on the forward strand.
AATGTAGAATATGACTCGTAATACCATGGGTGGAAATATTTGAAAATAAATTGCTAGTACTAGTAACGTGTCAGGAGGATAATGGCGCTTTGAGAAGAGAAGCTCCGCCAGGGAAAACCGTAATGGATTTAAAGATAGGAGATTATGTTTGACCAACGTGATAAATTTCTGAAATTCTTACATTTACTGAGATTAGGGAAAACGGTTACTGATAGACTGCAACTTTCTTGATACTAGAATGCATTTGACACTGTCCCTCGATATAGACTAATTCAGAAGCTAGAACAAGAAGTAGAGGTAAAGTAAGTCATGCAGTGGGTCTAAGAGAAGTCAAAAGTCAGGAGTCAAAAAGTCAAAAGTCAGGAGTCAAAAAGTCAAAAGTCAGGAGTCAAAAAGTCAAAATGTGACAGAATGGATGGATATGTCGTAGTGACTGAGGGTAGAGACAACTCTCGTAACCTGCACATAGGGGAGTGATGATTATGACGATGTTTCGGTCACACTTGGACAGTTTACAAGTCACGCTAACACACGACGGTGAGGGTACAGGCTGGTGTCCTGCACTGATCACCAATAGCGGTCACAACTTTTGTTAGTATTTGTAACAAGCATTTATCTCAGATCAGAAGAAACTCGAACCTACGAACCTTACTTACAATGTACCTACAGGGTGTTCCGGAGTTCTAAAAACCTCCGCGGCCCGTTTCATGACCAGACCTCCCTGTGGATCAATGCCTGATCAGCCACGCTGTTACTGCTGGCTGCATGCAAACCGACATACGAACCACAGCCCGGCTGGCCAGACACTGTCTTTAGGTGTCTTTCAACCGCCTTCTTGAAGACAGTCAAGGGTCTATTGGTAATCCCCCTTATGTACGTTGGGAGGCAGTTGAACAATACGCAGTAATATCCACACCAAGAAAGACCATATATAACTTTAGGGGGGGTTTACCCCCGAAACCCTCCTCAGGTATTCTCCAGGTATTACTAGAATGACCCACGAAAAATGCTAGAATGACCCACCAATAATCCTAGAATGACTCACGAAATCGTAATGACACGATTGCAAACAAGCCATACCAAGGGTGGGGTTTGAATCCGTGGTCAGAGACTTTTTGACTGCAGGTTCAAACCCCACCCGTGGTATGTTTTTTTTTTTTAATCCTAGAATAACTCACAAAAAATCCTAGAATCACCGACGAAAAATTCTTAAATGCCCCTAAAGAAATATTAGAATATTTATACCTACAGTTCGCAGAACATGTCAGATTTTCGTAGTTTATGGGCACAGGAAGACCAAAGTGAACGCATGGTTTATCCGGAGTGATTTAGTCCAAAATCAAGTGTGCTAGAACATGGAAAAATATAGAAGGAAAAGGACTTGGGAAAACAGGAAATTGAGCCGAAGAGCCAGAAATAAGTATGCATGGATAAGGAGAGAGAACTAGCAGCAATACGAGAATGATATTGCATCAAATAACAAATCTCACACAAAGTTCTTAAACAGCCTCACTAGAAGAAAAACAACAATCAAGGATCAGGTGATCAGCCTGAGGAAGGAAGAGAGCTCACAGAGAACCATCAGGAAATATGTGAGGAACTTAGCTCAAGATTCAAGGACGTATTCTCAGTGGAGACAGAGACACTTCAAGCAAACCGAGCAACTAAGGTGTACCAGAAAGTGCTGGACACATTGCACATAACTGAAGAGGAGGTAAAGAAATTGCTAATCGAGCTAGATACCTCAAAGGCGGTGGGCCTAGATAACATCTTTCCGTGGGTTCTGAGAGAAGGAGATGATGCATTATGTGTGCCACTTATCTTCAATAAATCTACTGAAACAAGGCAACTGCCTCAGGTATGGAAGACAGTAAACGTAGTCCCAATTTTTAAGAAAGGAGACAGGCAACACTAAATTACAGACTTGTGTCACTGACATTTATATGTAAAGTTATGCAGATGATTATCAGGAGAAGAATGGTGGAGCACCTAGAAAAGAATGGACTCGTACATGATAACCAGCTTTACCTCAGGGAAAGGAAATCCTGCATCGCAGTGCTATCGAGTTCTACGACAAGGTAACAGAAATAAGTCAGGAGAGAGAGGGCTGGGTAGACTGCATATTATTGGACTGTAAGAAGGCTTTCGATACAGTAACACACAAGAGAGAAAAGGACCAGGCAGGAACAGCTGGAAGAGTACTGTAATTGGTAAGGGAATACGTGACAGGAAGGAAACAAAGTGTGTTGGTACGTGATGAGGTTTCACACTGGGTGGATGTGTCGAGTGGGGTTCCACAAGGTTCAGTCCATCAATCTTGATAAGATTGATAGACTGATTACATCGACTCAAGACTGAGGGACTGATTACCACAAACTCCTGTTCTTCACCATTCTCCTTTGTATTTAGTAATGAAGCCACTGTGTGGCGAAACGTTTCCTCAAAGCTACTCAAGTGTTGCACATGCGTCTAATTTACAAACAATACCTTATCCTACATTTTCCCATCTTCACATCCCCCAGTCCAAAGTCCATTCAGTACAGAATTCCTAATTACAACCAAACCCCATAACAACTCCCAAACACCCACCCATTTCCAGTGAAAGATGCACCCTACCTCCCTGACGGAGAACAGGAACATGAAGATCTAAGCACAATAGCAAAGGAAATTGAAAGTATGATATTCAAATCAACTGGATAATAATTAAAAGTGATGAATGTAAACTGCAAGTAGAGAAGGCATCTCCAGACATTGTAGCGACAACAAAGACCAAGCTCACAGGCGTAGGAACAGTAGAGCCCCTCAAAGAAGGATGTCAGATAAAGAGAAATGACAGTGGAAAGAGAGAAAGTGGATCATTTGTACTGCTAATGAGAAACCAGCTGACTTATGACGATATGAATAGAATATATGAAGAGAGGTCAAATGACAAAATAATAGGAACACTCAGAACTAAAGAATCCAAGTAGGTGACAGGAGTGATATTCAACCCACCACTAAACAACATGAGACCCAGCCAGGAATATGATGGTGGACATAGTGGAGGTGGCTAGATGACCCAACAGGGGCACTGCATAACTACTAATTTCGGGAGACTTCAACCATAAGGAAACTTAAAGAGAAAATTATAAACATGGAGGATCAGATTCATGGAGATGTAAGTTGTTGGTGGCAGTGATGGGAAATTTCATAAATAAGCATGTCGGGGATACAACTAGAGAGAGAGAGAGAAACCACCTTAAGTGAATCTGATGTAGGGGACTTTAAATATGAGAGACTGGTGCGAACGATCATACAGAACTGATGCTCAATGACTTGTGGAAATGAATGTGGAGTTAAAAGAGCATGAAGGAAGTTGCTAACTAGACATTAGATGAGAAGACTACAGAGGCATGAGGCAATTCATAAGCGGAGTGCCATGAGAAAGGGAGCTAGATGGAAAAAAAGAGTGATATAAATATCTTATCCAGCTGCTAAGTCTCAGGAGGTAGGGAAGAAACTCATACAAGAAATCATAAGATGCACAGCCAAGAAGAGTGAGCCCAAGGTTCACCTCGCTGTGCAGGGCAACTATAACTAAAAGTACAAGAGTGTGGAAGAAACCCCCGTGTAAAAGTTACCATACAGCCACATCAGTAAGTGAAGAACTACGAACGACCAGGTATTAAGAGAGATGGGGGCTGTGAGACGCAGAACAAAAGATTTACTGAAGCAATCTCAGTGCTTTCAGGAACACTGCCAGAGTGTCAGGGGGAAAGAGAGCACCAACGAACACTGGATAAAATACATTCAAAGGGAGGGAGAGTGAAGAAACTACAGATTAAGTTAAATACCTCGAAGGAAATGAAACCAGACATCGTTTCTCCGTGAAATCTGAGAGAGCGGTGCAGACAAACTACCAGCGAGTGCAAATACCCAAATTAAAACTAAGCAACTGAGTTCTCGAAGAGTTCATTAGTGAGGCAGGTATCATTAAACTACCAGCCAGTGTCGCTTACTTGCATTGCATGTAATATTATAGCGATGATCAAAATAGTAGTAGTATTGCGGCAACTGGAAAGGAACGTGTTCATAAACAACAACAAGCAGAGGTTTTCTATGACTAGGCGACGAAAGTTAGGCAGAGGAGAGGTGGACTACATTTTTCTGGACTGTAAGAAGGCGTTCGATACAGTTCCTCACAAGAGACTAGAACAAAACCTACACGGATAACAGGGATAACATGGATAACAGGGAAAACACGACAGTGGATCAATGAGTTATTAATAGGAAGGAAACAATGAGTTACTGTCCAGGAGGTGTCAAGATTATGGAGAATGACAGGTGGGGTACCCCAGGGTCCAGTGTTTGCACCGGTATGGTTTCTTTTTTATGTAAACAATTAAATATATGAAACTGATTACATAAACTAATGAAAATAAAAGAAAAAGGGGCAGACCAGGAGAGACTGCACATGGATTTGGACAAGCTACAGGATTGGTTTGACAAGCGGAAATTAGAATTTAACCCCATAAATTCCTGGGATTGGCAAAGAAGACAGAAAACAGAGTACAGGCTAGGGGAACAAAAGCTGCAAAATTTCCTGAAAGAGAACGACTTCTGGGTGAGCATATTTCTGAGCATTTCGCCCGAGTCACTCTTGAACCAAAAACAGCCGCAGTAAACGCGAGGCTGTCAAATTCAATGATACCTTTCAAGAACCCCCAACAAGGAGTTATTAACGACCTTATTCAAGGCATATGTCAGGCTGGAAAAGAGAGAAGAAGCTGGAAAAAAGAAACAAGACTAGTTCCAGAGCTCAGGAGTATGAACTATGAGAAGACAAAAGATCCTGGAATGAGGCGCGTATGATGTCCAAAATACCGAGAGGAACTGACGGGTCTCAGAGACTCGAGGTCAAAGAATTAAGTTGAAAGAAGAGACGAGTCACAGGGATGTTATGAAATACTTCTTTAGCTCTAGAGTGGTCATAAAGTGGAACAACCTAGTCAGCTAATATATAGAGGCAGGATCCATACATAGTTTTAATAATAGGTATGATAGGCCTCATACAGCCAGCAGAGGGAAAAATCAGTAGAGTTCAGCGGAGAGGACCTGGTCAGGAACCGAGACTCGACCCCTGCAACCAAATAGGTGAGTATAATTAGATTAACACACACACACACACACACACACACACACACACACACACACACACACACACACACACACACACACACATTCACTAGGATCACCAGCACAGCCAATACTACCACCTCCACTAATTTCATTATCACTACCGTCATTATCGCCACCACCAACAGTGCTACCACCACCAAAATTCCAACACCACCAATATTACCATTACCACACCAACCATCACTGCCACAATTACCACTACCATGACCACCATTACTGTAAACACAAACACCATCACTGCTACCGTCACCATTGCGTCGAAAGCTCCTACCATCACAGTCCGAGCACCATCTATTTCATTCTGGTTCTCCAGCGTCAACAATTACGTACACAATTATGTATACAATTACGTACACAATTACGCACACAATTACGTGCATCGTGAAAAAAATATGAATTTTGTGTACATGTTTCTCTATAATTTATACTCTAATTTGCATGTCCAGAAATCATGCAGGACAGAACATGAAGATACATAAAGCTTATTAATATTTTATGATAAAAAATATGTTCATACGCGAGGGATATGTACGCATGTGTAAGTGTACATACGCGAGGACTACGCCAACGTATATGTGCATATGTATCTACGTGTACATTTAGGCGTAGAGACGGAATTCCTTTTCTTGTGTCTAAAATCAATGCTCTGATTTTGTGTTGTCTAATTACCTTTCTGTAATTAATTATTTGTTGCTACATGAGCGGAGTTATTATTTTGGTTTCCTGTCTTCAATACTCTTCTTCAACATATATTTTTGCTATTAAATTTCCATTGGTTGCAGTAATAAGTAATTCCTCGTCCACTCGCAAACAACTAATTCAGAAGAAAAAAATTCTATTATCCTTTTTCCTCCACTTTTTCCCTGTTATCCCTGTAATCCCTGTTATTCCTGGTTATGTCTTCTTTTTCCCCTTGTCAGTCAACATGGGAAACTTTAATTTATTTTTTTTTCAACTTTTTACCATTGTCCAGATTATTCTGCCAGCCATTTTAAAGTTTTCCTTTAAATATTTTCTAACTTGTTTAAGCTTTAAAAAAAAAAACTTCATATTCCAATTTTGGCCAAATATATGTTAAAAACAGCTTTATAAAATTTCTACCTCTAAATAATGTGAATGATGTTTTATAGTTAACCAGTGTAGTATGTGTGTTAATCACAGTTTATATGTTCTTAGGTGTGTGAGCCAGAGCTTGCAGGCCCCTGGAGTGGGATGGCAGACCTGAGAGGCCTAGCTTCACCCAACGAGCCCCGTGAGGGCGGGGAATGTGGTTAGGCCTGGGGACAGTTGGTCCCAACAGGGAGCCAAGGCCGGGTCATCATCTGGAAAAGACCCGGACCGGGAGAGTTCCGGCGAGACGACAACAATAATTATATATTCTTGTGGTGAATTATTTTTTTTTAATATATCCAAGATTCTCCTACCTATTTGATATTGTCGCTATTTTGTCAAACTTATTATATTCCTATTTTGGCCTGATTTCATTTTCTCCAATATTTGTTACAATGTATTTATCAACATTGAATTCCATCATCCATCTATCGCTCCAGAGTCTATTGCATCTACATATTCAAATACTCCATTTTTTTGGTAAAATTTTTAAATTTAAAACATTATTAGCGCAAGGAATGAGCCTTGTGGCTCCCTGCTTGTGACAAGTCCCCTATGCAGACATTTTTCCTCTTATAACAGTTTGCATTTTCCTCTCAGAGATTCTTTCATCCACTGCCATAATTTACGTTTAATTCCTCCTAAAAACTATAATCTCAAAATTAATTTTTCATGGGGGACTTTGTCAAATGGTTTCTTAAAGTCTGGGGAAATATAATCTTCCCATCCATCCTTCCTGGATAGTTTCAGTAACTCTTTCATTATAATTTAAGAATTATATTTACACGAATATACAGACAGAAAATCGAATTATTTACCTTCAGTCAGTACGTTATTATCCCCAATGAGATGAGTAGACGTTACTCTAGCGGATTTTTCCAATAATTTTACAACACTTGTCAACCAAACCAACCTGTAGGTTTAGAACACTGGCATAATATGTGGAATCTTGCATGCTTGTTTATTTACCTTCCTGTAGTGAAAGTCTAAGAAACAGTCCAAACTCTATAACTAATCTGCACGTGCTGTTAAGACCCTAGATGCTATCCGGTCAAACATTTTTTATCAGCTTCTAGTAACAATTTCTTTACTTCCTCTTTGTGTAAATATCCGCTAATTGAACACTGAGATGAGACACATTTATATAAGACTCTAGGATGATGAGACATCATTTATATAAGACTCTAGGATGATGAGACACATTTATATAAGACTCTAGGATGATGAGACATCATTTATATAAGACTCTAGGATGATGAGACACCATTTATATAAGACTCTAGGATGATGAGACATCATTTATATAAGACTCTAGGATGATGAGACACCATTTATATAAGACTCTGGGATGATGAGACACCATTTATATAAGACTCTAGGATGATGAGACACCATTTATATAAGACTCTAGGATGATGAGACACCATTTATATAAGACTCTAGAATGATGAGACACCATTTATATAAGACTCTGGGATGATGAGACACCATTTATATAAGACTCTAGAATGATGAGACACCATTTATATAAGACTCTAGGATGATGAGACACCATTTATATAAGACTCTAGAATGATGAGACACCATTTATATAAGACTCTGGGATGATGAGACACCATTTATATAAGACTCTAGGATGATGAGACACCATTTATATAAGACTCTAGGATGATGAGACACATTTATATAAGACTCTGGGATGATGAGACACCATTTATATAAGACTCTGGGATGATGAGACACCATTTATATAAGACTCTGGGATGATGAGACACCATTTATATAAGGACTCTAGGATGATGAGACACCATTTATATAAGACTCTGGGATGATGAGACACCATTTATATAAGACTCTAGGATGATGAGACACCATTTATATAAGACTCTAGGATGATGAGACACCATTTATATAAGACTCTAGGATGATGAGACACCATTTATATAAGACTCTAGGATGATGAGACACCATTTATATAAGACTCTAGGATGATGAGACACCATTTATATAAGACTCTAGGATGATGAGACACCATTTATATAAGACTCTAGGATGATGAGACACCATTTATATAAGACTCTGGGATGATGAGACACCATTTATATAAGACTCTAGGATGATGAGACACCATTTATATAAGACTCTAGGATGATGAGACACCATTTATATAAGACTCTAGGATGATGAGACACCATTTATATAAGACTCTAGGATGATGAGACACCATTTATATAAGACTCTAGGATGATGAGACATCATTTATATAAGACTCTAGGATGATGAGACACCATTTATATAAGACTCTGGGATGATGAGACACCATTTATATAAGACTTTGTCTGGGATTATGAGACGCTATTTATACAAGACTCTGGGATGAGACACATTTATACAAGACTCTGGGATGAGACACATTTATACAAGACTCTGGGATGAGACACATTTATACAAGACTCTGGGATGAGACACATTTATACAAGACTCTGGGATGAGACACATTATACAAGACTCTGGGATGAGACACATTTATATAAGACTCTGGGATGAGACACATTTATACAAGACTCTGGGATGAGACACATTTATATAAGACTCTGGGAAAATATCTTTCGTGAACAAACTCTGAAACTTTCTCATCAATACGACACATTTCCTCCTCTACCTCAGTGATTTTGCTGTCGTTATTAATTGCATTTTATCTCTAACATTTAGTTTACTTTTTACCTACTTGTATAAAAGGTTTGGTTCTACCTTGCTCTTGTCTACTACTACCCATTCAAAATTTCTTTCTACCTGTGGAAAATACAATATATATTTTCCAGAAATTCAGTATTTATATGTAAATAAATGGCAATACTGTATTTAATAATATTTATGTCATAGAAAACGGAAAGCCTGCGTCGGGGCAGACGAGACTCGTCATCTTGGTTTTGAATTTTGTACAAACGTTGGTGTAATGGGAAGAATTTTTCGTGCTCTAGAGGTTAAAATTGTGTTGACACCTCTCAAATAGGAGGCGAAATTGGTGGATCTGCATTCCTGCATAACTTGAGATATCAGACGACTGGACAAGACAGCTCCAGGAACCTCAGATAAGCTCTCTAGATTTGTAATTCTCGCCAGCATTATTTTCATAGATTTAGTTAGAGTGAGGTTTTCTGAGTATGATACACATTAAACTCCAGTCAAATTAGTGAGTGATATTAAGATATATTTTCCTTCTGTTATGTAATTGTGTATATATATAACCATTTATTATTTTTAATATACAGTCCACAAATTTATATATTTACCAACATTCCTGGTGTATGTAGATTTCATTGGTAATTAATAGGTCCAGAGCAACTTGTGGATATGACAGTGGTAGGTATCGAAGGGGGACATTTTTGCGACCTAGGTGTCCCAAATTCCTACTTGTCTAACTGATAAATAATAATTATCTATGTTCATTTACTGTTATGTACATTATAAAGATAAATGCAATTTTCCACATTTAATTTGCTCGTTGGTCCTTCTTGAACCGGAGGTAATTAGTGAAGTCATTAATTAGTTAATTACTTAATAATTATATGTGAAATAACAGAAGGAGGTGGATGTTAAGTTCACAAATTTACTTAATGTGTAGTGGATTATAATTATTACAATATTAATTTTGATAAGCTAAGCTCAAGTCTGGCTAAGTTTATATTAATTTGTATAATACTAATTTGATAAGACAATTCTGGCCAAGATTTATATCAGTGTATGTGTAATTGATAAGACAAGTGTGGATAAAGATTATATTGTGTATAATATTAATTTTGCTATGCCAAATTCTGGCAAGGATTTATTAATTTGTATAATATTAATTTTGATGAGCCAAGTTTGTATTAATGTACATTTAAAATTTATATTACAATTTTTTACATGTAATTGCTGAGCTCAAGTAGCTGGGATTTATTCAAAGGTAGGTTGTGTCAGTGTTATTAATTGGGTTGAATTTAATACATTGCATCATGGATGAAAATGAGGAAATTAATAAAGACAAACATATGGAATATAGAGTAAAGAAAGCATCACTACAGGCTAGAAAAGTTCATGTAACCAAGGCATATAATAAGTGCTTGGAATTAATGAATCAAGAAACTGTGAATACTGATGATTTAAAATTGTATTTAGATGCTTTAGGTAATAGATATGATTCATACAAATTATATTACAACAAATATGAAGGAGATTTGTTAGTAAAATGTGTAGATGAGACTGAAGTAGATCAGTATTATGAATTAGAGGAAAAGATTCTTTCTTGTAAAAGTCAGGCCTTTAATAAATTAAAATGTGTAAACCAGGCAGTTAATCAGTCTGCTCCAACAAATAATATGTCTTTGCCAAAACTCCCAGAATTGTGTTTGCCTGTGTTTAATCCTGGAGAAAATTGGGACAGGAGTGACCTAGCCTGTGTAACTAAATTATTTTACCTCAAAGGACAGGTAAGAGGAGATGCTCACATACTCATACAAGCCTTTCCCAATGTAGATGACTCTTACAAGGAAGCAGTTGACTTGTTGAAGGTCACTTATGGTAATATAGAACAAAGTAGGTTGGATCTAGTGAATATCATTAATTTAAAATCTCCAGATCACACTTACAAAGGTTTACAGCAGTTTAGAGTTAAGCTGGAGAGCACACTCAAAACTTTAAGTAATAAATATAATCTGAAGGAATCAGACTGGTTATTGAGTGCCATAGTATAGAAGGGGGAGGCAGGAGCCGTTCAGCGCTCTCAAGAAAAAAAATCGAAAAATTATGAAAAATGAGTTATTCATACAGAAAAATAGCTTAACTCTTTGGCAACACAATGGTACAAAAATCAATGTTCTACAACGTTTCTACAAGAAATTATAGTCATTTACATCAGGTATGGTGGCGGCGATGTAGGTAGCGAGTCTGCTCTCAAAACCCACATATTTTTTTGAATTTTTTTCCTTGTTTTTTTTATCGCTTTTTCTTTGCATTATTCTTTCTAATATAATAATTGATTATTTGGCATCATATAAGAGTAGGTGGAGCTTATCAATAGACGTCTAGCCTATCAGGAAGCACCTGGGTACACTCGGCAGCTCCCTCTCCAGACGGCGCCAGGTGAAATCACTTCATTATTACGCTTATATCAGCTTATATATCAACTCTACGGCTTATTTATCATTCAGAATTGATCTAATATGATATAATAATCACTATAAATAACAAACAAACATGTTATATACTCTCTGAATAAAATAGGCCATAATATAGCAAGAGTCCACCAGCAATATTTCGATATAAATGAGTTACTCCTCGTCTCCTTGTTGTATTGTTTGGTTTTGAGTGATAGAAAACGGTGTTTTGAAGAGGATAACTGCACTAGAGCATCAGTTTACTAAGAAATACACCGAAACAAACGCGATTTCCGCGCAAAAAAAAATTTTTTTTGAGACGGCGGGCCGGCCGGCGTTCTAGGCCTATATCTCGGAAGTAACTTATTCACTTATTTCGCTTTACATCTCCATTATTAATGATTGTATTGAAATGATTTTCACAGACAATATAAAACAAAGTGTGTTTGAAATTTTAACGTTAGATTTTTTGGAATATCTCAAATATTTTTGATTTTGTGGGGGGTAAAAGGCAGATATTTTGGTGAATGCCAAAAATTCTGTCAAATGTATTTTTGTTTTACCATGATAATAAGATGTATTAGATGAAATGGCAATGTAAAAACGTCGTGCTAGTTGTATTCTAACAGTTGGGAATGTCGGAAGTGCCACTCGTAGTGCCAATTTGTCATTTCATGCTGCCATATATCAAAATCATGTTAACATTTTTTTCTCTGTTGTTTGTTGGCCAACCATACTGAAACTTTGTCACATGCTTCTACATATGCACCTCTAAAAGTACACCAAAAATAAAATAAATCGGTTGAACGGCACTGAACGGCTCCCGCCTCCCCCCCCTTTACAACAGTTTAGAGTTAAACTGGAGAGCACTCTCAAAACTTTAAGTAATAAATATAATCTGAAGGAATCAGACTGGTTATTGAGTGCCATAGTACAGAATAAATTAAGCTGTAAAACACTTGAATGGTTCTCGAATAAATATCACAAGGGTTATTTTGGTCTGGAGGAAATAAGACTAGGTCTACAAGAATTAATTGTTCAGTTGCAGACCAGCCAACTAACTCATTTTAAAGATACAACACATAATAACTCTGAGGTATCTGTCAAGTTTCACAAAGGGAAAAATTATCCCAATATTAATAATCAAAATTCATTTCCTAAAAAGAGTTGCATAGGTGCATATCAAGTAGCAGGAATCAGAAATAATGATTCTCCACAAGGTAAGAAGAATAAGTACCCTTCTAAGAGTAGCCCAGTTAATAAGAAACCAGTCAAATAAAAGAGATATTGTCTTTTCTGCAAGGGTACTCATTTTTCTAAGAGTTGTAATGCATACAGTTCATGGAATGATAAAGTTGAAAGATTGGAGGAACTTGACAGATGTATCAGGTGTTTGGGTAATCACATTGTAAAGGATTGTTATGCCAAATTAAACTTCTGTTATCAATGTCACAAAGGAAGACACCATAGTCATGTGTAAGGGTCTATATGATAATGTTGATAATAATGATAATGTTGACAATCCTGACACAACAGTAGCTAATGTAAAAATTGCTGCTAATGTTAATAATGATGGTTTTGCTGAAGTAGCCTTGCCTGTGTTACAGGTAAAAATTGATGATAAAAGGCATCAATCAAAAAATGTAACTGCATTATTAGACCAGGGATCCCAGCGTACTTTCATAAAACGTAAATGCCTTGATGGTATGAAAGTACAGATGGGAGATCCCACAACTTTAAAATTATCTGGTTTTCTCTCGGATAAAAGAGCTCAATTGTGTGACACTGTTTATGTAACTGTCAGGTTGGCCAATGAGAAAAAACGTGTTAATGCAGTAATTGTAGATAGACTTCCAGAGAAAATATCTACATTAGGGCTTAGTAAAGCTACAGACTTTCACATAATGTAAATTTAGCACCTTCTGGTGTAAGTGATGATTCTGTTGGCCCAATAAATATTCTGATAGGTAGTGACTATTATGCCTCCTTTGTAAAGGGTATGGTAAAGAAATGTGGTGTCACCCTTTTGAAGACTGCAGGAGGCCATGTAATGTATGGTAGGATTCCTCGTAATAATAATTCATGACTAGAGGAAACTACAAATACCATAACTGTGTGTCTTACTCATGAAGTCGTGCCCCAGTATAATTCTTCCATAGAGGATGGTGTAGAGCCAGTGCACAAATTGTGGGAATTAGACAACATTGGAATAAATGTAAATGGAGAAAGTCCAGACGATTCTTTTACTCAGGAGCAGTACCTGAAAGATGTAAAATTTGAATCTGGACAATGCTGGGTACGACTTCCGTGGAGACTGAACCATCCAGAATTGCCCACTAATTACAGAATGGCATATGGGCAGTTAAAGGCTCAGCTCCGCGAACTGAGTAAGACACCAGAATTGTTAACTGCCTATAATGATATAATTGCTGAACAATTAATTAATAAATTTATAGAAGAGGTACCTCCTGAGCAAGCCAAAATTTATGGTCACTATTTGCTACATCACTGAGTAAAGAAGGATTCTAAGACCACTCCTTTGAGGATTGTGTTTAATTGTAGTGCCAGGAGTAACAAAAATGTGCCTAGTTTAAATGACTGTTTAATGACAGGTCCGTCGTTGACGGAAAAATTAAGAGATATCTTATTAAATTTCAGGATGAAAAATTATGCCTTTACGGCTGACATAAGTAAAGCTTTCCTAAGAGTGGGTTTACAAGAGGCTGACCGGGATTGTACCCGCTTCTTATGGCCTGAGAATCCTAGTGACCCACTTAGCCCTCTGAAAACCTTTCGCTTTAGAAGCATATTATTTGGTGCTACATCCAGTCCATTCCTACTTCAAGTGACAATAAACGTACGGGAAGTCCATTGGGTAAAGTAATGAGCAAACAATTTTATGTGGACAATTTCCTGGGTGTGACGTCAACTGAAGAGGAACTGTTAATGACTTATGGAGAGGCTAATAAAATAATGCAAAGTGCAAATATACCTCCGAGGAAATGGAATAGTAATTCGTCCAAATTAAAGGACAAAATAAGTAAAGATTTCCCTGGAGATGAAGTGCCAAAATGTAGTAATGTATTGGGTTTAACTTGGGATACTGAGAGAGATTTGTTAATGTTAAAACCTAATAATTACAGTATGCCCAATAAATTAACTAAGAGAGTTTTGCTTGCTGAAGTTTCCAAATGTTTTGATCCACTAGGTTTAGTGTTACCCCTTACTATAAGAGGGAAATTATTAATTCAGGAAGCATGGAAACTTAAATGTGCTTGGGATGAAATTCTACCTGAGGAATTCATTAACAGGTGGGATGAATTAATTGGTGATTATGAAAAAAATTCCAATGTTGGAGTTCCCACGCCAGGTGGCCAATCCAAATGGGAAAAATGTACTCCACATTTTTTGTGATGCTTCAAAATTGGCATATGGAGCAGTTGCTTACCTTCAATGTAATAGTGTTATTTCTCTTATGTCTAAGGCTAAAGTGTCTCCAATTAAATCACGTACCTTGCCATTTATGTAGGTGTCAAATTAGCTAATTATATAAGAAATAAGTTGCAGGAGGTAAATATTAGCGACACTGTAATTTGGTCTGATAATGAGGTATCCTTACAATGGATTCGCAATGGAAACAGTAAAATTGTGTACGTACAAAACAGAGTCGCTGAAATTAATCAGATGCAAGAGAAGTATAATAGTTTGGGTCAGCATAGGTTAACATTTAATCATATACCTGGTGAGGAGAATCCAGCTGATTTCTTGTCTCGAGGTTTACCTTATGCTAAATTTGTAAATGCTGTATCATGGTTTAAAGGACCGAGCTGGTTGGTAAATAAAACTAATTGGCCTGTACAAAAGGTGTATATTGCTCCTGTTGAAATTACTGTGACCACCGCTCCAATAGTTTGTCCTTATTTATGCATTGATATAAATAGGTATTCTTCTTTACCCAAACTGATCAATGTAACTAAGTTGGTGTTTGAATTTCTAAACAAGATAACTATTTCATATAAGTTTTCACATCATCTTGAATATTGGATAAAGAGGGTACAGGAGGAAATCTTTGGAAATGAGATTAAACTGATGATGGAAAGAAAAACTGTGAAAGGTTCTATAATAGAGAAATTGGGTCTGTATTTAGAGAACAAAGTAATTAGGTGCAGAGGTAGGTTACAAAATGCTGAATTGGGTGATTATGCTAAACACCCTATCTTACTGCCCAAAACTCATCATCTAACAAATTTAATTGTTCTAAATGCCCATAAAAATGTAATGCATGGTGGGGTACAAGATACCTTAAATTGTATTAGGGAAACTTTCTGGATTCCACAAGGACGGCAAAGTGTAAAAAGGGTGATTAAATCTTGTGTAATATGTCGCCGTGGGGAGGCCAGATCCTATATGTACCCAGGTCCTCCACCATTGTCAAATGAGCAGTAATTTGAGTCGTTTAGCAATGAACTCCGGCCGGCCGCAGTGTGGAAAATACTGTATATATTTTCCAGAAATTCAGTATTTATATGTAAATAGATGGCCATACAGTATTTAATAATTTTGTCATAGAAAACGGAGAGCCTGCGTCTGCGCAGACGTGACTCGCCATCTTGGTTTTGAATTTTGTACAAACGTTGGTGTAATGGGAAGAATTTTTCGTGCTCTAGAGGTTAAAATTGTGTTGACACCTCTCAAATAGGAGGCGAAATTGGTGGAAGTGCATTCCTGCATAACTTGAGATATCAGACGACTGGACAAGACAGCTCCAGGAACCTCAGATAAGCTCTCTAGATTTGTAATTCTCGCCAGCATTATTTTCATAGATTTAGTTAGAGTGAGGTTTTCTGAGTATGATACACATTAAACTCCAGTCAAATTAGTGAGTGATATTAAGATATATTTTCCTTCTGTTATGTAATTGTGTATATATATAACCATTTATTATTTTTAATATACAGTCCACAAATTTATATATTTACCAACATTCCTGGTGTATGTAGATTTCATTGGTAATTAATAGGTCCAGAGCAACTTGTGGATATGACAGTGGTAGGTATCGAAGGGGGACATTTTTGCGACCTAGGTGTCCCAAATTCCTACTTGTCTAACTGATAAATAATAATCTATGTTCATTTACTGTTATGTACATAATTATACATACAGATAAATGCAATTTTCCACACTACCTTTCTCCTTCTATTTTTATAATTTCTAGCCTCCTAGAACGTTCGCTAAGTTTCTTGATCGTCTCTCTTCTTATACTGATTCCATGCTCGTTTTTTTCCATAGCTTTCCAGCATCTTCCATTACTCCCTTCTTTATTATTGCGTCTTATTTTCCTATTTCATTCCGTTTTCAAATACACTTGAAAACACTATCAAGATTATGCATATTTGTCGCTTGTAGCATATTTTTCCACTTAATTTCTCTAAAATACTGTCTTATAACACTGTAATTTCCTCTCTTATGATCTTGTCGTTCTGTTCATTTGTTTTTCGTCTCCTACGTCATATTTCACAACAAATGTTATTTACAATAAGATACCATCACTTTTAACAAGTGAGTTTAAGTAGGTTAGCTTTTAAATTTCCTCAACTGTTCGAGTAAATATTAAATCTAATATTGATGGTGTGATGCTGACAATCACTACTGTTGCTTCCTTTATATACCTATCATTATATAGAGGAAATCTATTTACGATTTATCTGTGGTTGCAGCCTCATAGGCTGCCCTATTTATGGTTATAAATGAGGAAATCTTAGGACCATTTATCTGTATCTGTAGCCTCATAGGCTGCCCAATTTATTTATAGTTAAAATTGAGGAAATCTGTTGACCATTTATCTGCAGTTGCAGCTTCATAGGCTGCCCAGTATATTTGTAGTTAAAATGTCCAGGTACAATAACTTTTTTTTATCATGGTCACTTTTCATCATTGTTTCCTTCCTGAAGGCTACTATAAACTCCCTCGTTAATCCTATCGAGTTCTTCTCTTTTCCAAGTATTATTAAATGGTAGATTATAAACGTTTTGTACAAAGAAATTCTCATCTTTATTTTGTACTGTTATTAAAAAAAAAATCAACATTTTGTTATACTGGAATTCAATTTATAATTTTAAGTCTTTTATCATTAAGACCAAATCCTCCTCCTTTCTTCCCAGCTTGGTTTCAGTTAGACGAACTAAATCAGGTTTCTGTTCATTTATCACTTCAGTATTTTCTCATCTTAGTGGGACTGATCCATCTATTTAGTGCATAAAACATTCAAAAAATTGTTCTTTCTCACTGTTGCAATTTTTCCCCCTTTATTTCCATATAATTCTTATACCTCGTTTCTTTGGTAAAACATTACCTTTTATGGGTTTCTATTTCCCAGTTACTCCTTAAAAATCTTTTCTTCTACAGTTCTGCATTCAATCAGCTTCTCAGCTTTGATTATGGCGTAACGAGTGCAGTCACTTCTGGAATGGTGAGGCAGTCATTGGTGGAGTAGTTGCTGCAGGGTCCACTCAACCTGGGGTACAACCTGCTGGTGCCCTCGATTGAAGCGTCGTCAGTACTTGGCAACTGACCAGGACTTCCTCTGGCAAGCAACTCAGGATATTTCTCGACTGGAACTGTCGCTGGGGCTGTCACTGCTGGAGAGAATGGTGCGAGTCATAACAGAGACGACTCAATCGAGAGAGTCGTAGTAGCATACACCATAACTAAACTGAGTGGGATAGCAGCCAAAGTGATGTATTATGTGCACAAGCTGCTCACTGAAGGTGTGACACCAGTCAGACAGTCGCCTGCCAACAGGGCTACTGCAGCTTGATGGTGTCATCCTCTCGGCAGTTGGAGTCACAGCAGAGGTTAGTCTAACCATCCTCAGAGTAGTTTCTACACATAACTGGACTCTGACGGTCAGGCAGTGGAGTGAAACGAATCTCAATGGGGAGTAGTAGCAGGAATGACTCAGGCATGGCATCTACTAGCGGCAAACATAAGAGCATTCTGTACGTGGGGGTTCAGATGCTTGTAACTGACGCCTGGACTGACTGTCAGCCGTCGAACAGTCACAATGCAGTGGCACATAACACAAGGGTGTTACCAATGGTCTGAGCTCAGACCATGCTGTGGTCTACATACACATCTGGGCTCAGATCACACATAAGGACACATGGAAAACTGCACACACCCACACTGCACATGTGGTTACTGCATGACTTGCACTAGCAAAGATGCTCTTCTATGCAAAAATCGACACTAAGTCATTCATGTACATGTGAGAACACTAGTTAGGAACACTGAGAAGAATTAACAGGTAACCTATATCTTCTTTCGATCCTTCTCAACAGTACTGCAGCATATTGCTCACTGTGAAACTATAACACTATCGATGTGACATCATGTGATGTCAAGCATGTCATCGTGAGGGATATCGTGGGGTGCCATTGCAAGTTGATGTCAAGGCAGACGTCGTGGGTGACGTCGGGTAGACATCGTGGGTGACTTCGTGAGGTGATGTCGGGCAGACGTTCTGGGTGACATCGCAAGATGACGTCGGGCAGACATCCTGAGGTGATGTCTTGGGGTGACATCGTGAGGTGACGTGAGGCAACGATGAGCAGCAGACAACAGCATCTGGCTTGTTAACCCATTCATGGCTTCGTGATCCACGTGGTTCACAAGCATACACAGCTCTGGCAAAGAACTCATGTAGCGGTGTATGGTGGTGTGAGATGAGGCGAGTGAGGAGAGTAGTCTACTCTCCTTACCCACACTGGATCTTGTTGATCCTGTGTCTGAATGATGAATCTTACAGACATGACTTCAGGACATCTCGTAGAGACGGATGCTCCTTTTATGGGACGTTGAAGTGGAGACATCTTCGGTTTCCTCTCACTGGACAACACACTTCCTGTGACCACCGCTAACCAACCACGAATATTTCGTGTGGAAGCTGAGGACGAATGATAAGGCTTCGGAAGCTACGTTACTTTTATTTGGGTTCTTGGTACACAGGCAGTGTGTTTAAGTTGCTCAGGCCTGGAAGGCCATGCCCGGGAAAGTGATGAAGTAGATCTTGTTGAGTTCGGCTGCCAGAATGAGACAGTATAAGCTTGGTGCAGGCTGAGATTGGTAGGCCTATAGGTGGTAGCACCACCATGGTGCCAAATATTAACCCAGCTGGGTATACAGCCTCCACTACATCGCTCTCCAGAGTGTTTCACTTCCTGACAACTCTGAAGAAATACTTCTTAACATCTCTGTGTTTTCAACTTCCAGTTGTAACCTATTTTTTGCTATGTCCCATCTCTGAAATATGTACCCTCCTTCCCTACTGTCTTCCAGTGTCGACAAGTTGATTTCCCTTAATCTCTCCTCATAGGACATACCCATTATCTTTGGGACTAGTCTTGTTGCAAACCTTTGCACTGCTATTTTTTGACGTGTTTGACCAGGGTGTGGGTTCCATAATTGTGCTGCATATTCCAATATGGCCCTGATATACAAAGTGTACAGTGTCTTGAAAGACTTAGATGTCGAAACTGTTCTCAGGAACGCCAGGCCCCCATATGTTGCATCATTTATTCGGTTGCTGTCCATAACTTCGGTTCCCCATTTGGCTGCAGATTTTCCCAGTTTATCTCCTTATGTTTGAAATCTTCCATGATGAGTAGGCTTGCTCTGCTTGTGTGGGCTTTTCTTGTCTTGGTCTGCTGTTCGATGGTGGGTTGTTCATCACTATCACCACTTTTGGACTCCCAGTTAGAAGTATTCCTACTATGTAGTCATCTGCTTCACCTTTGACTAATCCTCCCAGTGCAACTCCTCCTTCCCTTCTGTTCACCTTGTCTTTCCGCAGGATCTGATATCTAGACGGGAAGATCGCATCTGTTACCACCCCCATGAGCTTTGTCTGTGTGAGTGCTATGACATTCAGGGATGTCTTAATAATTCTTTTCTGATAGTCACTCTGTCCGTATGCCAACACAATCTGTTTTGGTAAAACATTCCTTCAGCTTCCTTTCCAGAAATGTATTCAGGGGGAGCGGGAGGGGTTGGTGCATATTGAAGGTGTGGTAGACAGGGCTGGATGTTATGGTTTGATGGTGATGGTGGTGGTATTAGTGCTAGGGTGAGTGGGGACTGTTGTAGTGTAGTGTGGTGGGTTTCTGGGTATTGTGGATTGGTAGGGGTTGAGGGGATGCTGTGGGTGGTTCTGTGAGAATTTGTTTGTTTCCCCTGAGGCTGCACTCCCTTACCTGTTAGTACCTGCTGTGTCTCCCAATCCTGCCTCTGAGTTGTTCCCATTCTTTCTGTGTTCTGTCACGGACGAGGTACACTCACTGGTATTTTGGAGAATCCTTTAACTACTGTGGTTTCCTTTGCTGAATCTTGCTTTGTATCATTTCTGACATGAATGTCTATATGACTGAGTTCTTTTTCCTTAAGTACCGCCAAAGTCTCTGAAAATTTGTCAGTAGGATCATGCTCTTTCCTCTTACCACAATGATGCTCTCAATCTCTTATCACGTCTATCTTCTTTTGGCATAGGCTCTCCCTTCTGCCTCATTCAGTCCATGAATGATAAGTGACATCTCCCTCTCCTTTTCTCATTTAATTTTCCTCCATAATTCTGGGTCCAATTTAAGTATTTCCTTGGTTGTTTCCCTTATCTCCCAGACCTCCTGGTGGCCTGATATCATTTCCTCAAGGGGCTTCTTTACTCCTCTTCCTCCAGTACCCTCACTGGATACTGGTGTTCCTGCACCCAGTACCTCGCTCCTATCAGTCCTCACCTCTACATTCTGCTTCAACACTTCCAGCTCATCCACCAGGCTCTGCACTTTAGCCTCAGCAGCAACAGCTAACTCTCACTTCTTGATCTCTGTAGATATCTTCTCTAATGAGTTGTAAAACTCGCTTATTTCTCCCCCCACTGTCGTTCAATCTTGTTCTTGATCCTTTCTGCCTATGCTGCTTTTTCGTTCCAGCCATCCCTAGTACCTTTGCATCTTCGTCCTGCCATTTTTTAAGGGTGGGGGGGCGGGGGACGGAGGGGGGTTGCACACATTGCGAGTGTAGTCGAGTTAGTTGTGTGTGTGCGTGTATGTGTATTCTGTGATGTACTCTCAGATGCACTCCTCCAACATACTCTCTGACAGACTCCTTTTATATACTCTCAGATACACTCTTTTAATATACTTTCAGATATACTCCTTCAATATTCTAGCAAAACTACATTCAAAAATATTATAAATTCTTTTTATTATTGCCGTATATTTTGTGCTGCGCCTTTATTGAATGGCTGGTGCGGGTCAGCCAGCCAGCGGCCAGCTAAATGAACATTCACTGCAGGGCTTTCCAACCCTCCCAGGCACCGTGTAGTTTGCCAACCTTCCCAAGCATGTAGCAGTTTGCCAACCTTCCCAAGCATGTAGCAGTTTGCCAACCTTCCCAAGCATGTAGCAGTTTGCCAACCTTCCCAAGCATGTAGCAGTTTGCCAACCTTCCCATGTACCGTGCAGTTTGCCATTCTTCCTAAACACTGGGTAGTTTGCCATCCTTCCCAAACACCGTATAGCTTGCCAACCTTCCTAAACACTGGGCAGTTGACATCCTTCTCACAAGCTGGACAGTTTATCAACCTTCCCAAACATTGGGAAGTGCGTCAACCTTCTAAAACATTGGGCAGTGTGTCAACCCACCCAGCCACCATGTCGTTCTCACCTTTCACACACACTGGGTGGTTTACCACTCTTTCCAAAAACCGGGAAGTTTGCTAACCTTACCAAACACTAGATTGTCAACTTTTCCAGAGACTTCGTTGTTTTTCCCTCCTCAAACACCGTGTGGTTTGCTATCTGTGTCATGAACATCCCGCGTGGGAATAATACCTCTGCCGCTTCTGCCAAACACACAGTCTATCACATCAGCCCTCTCAAACAATTCATTTCAATTACGGACACATTCAAATAGACCGCCGTACTGCTTACTAACTCTCCCGAACATGCCCGACACTACATATAGAAACATGGAAAGGTGTTTGTGAAACAAATGAACAGATTTAGTAAACGGAAATATACTGCTCAAGTATTTCTCTGTGCATGGCCGAGGGATCTATATATATATATATATATATATATATATATATATATATATATATATATATATATATATATATATTTCTTTCAACACACAGGCCGTATCCCACCGAGGCGGGGTTACCTGGAGGTTACCTGGAGGTTATTCCGGGGATCAACGCCCCCGCGGCCCGGTCCATGACCAGGCCTCCCGATGGATCAGGGTCTGATCAACTAGGCTATTACTGCTGGCCGCACGCAGTCCGACGTACGAGCCACAGCCCGGCTGATCCGGCACTGACTTTGGGTATCTGTCCAGCTCTCTCTTGAAGGCAGCCAGGGTTTATTGGCAATTCCCCTAATGCTTGATGGGAGGCTGTTGAACAGTTTCTCCTTTCAAATTTAGTAATATATACAGGAGAAGGGGTTACTAGCCCCTTGCTCCCGGCATTTTAGTCGCCTCTTACAACACGCATGGCCTACGGAGGAAGAATTCTGTTCCACTTCCCCATGGAGATAAGAGGAAATAAACAAGAACAAGAACTAGAAAGAAAATAGAAGAAAACCCAGAGGGGTATGTATATATACGCTTGTACATGTATGTGTAGTGTGACCTGAGTGTAAGTAGAAGTAGCAAGACGTACCTGAAATTTTGCATGTTCATGAGACAGAAAAAAGGACACCAGCAATCCTACCATCATGTAAAACAATTACAGGCTAAACCAATATATATATATATGTCGTGCCGAATATGTAAAACTGGTCAATTAGCAAGAACTCGTTTAAAAATAAGTCCTTTTTGAAATTTTCTTTTATACGTTTAAAGATATATTTTTTTCATTAATGTTAATGTAAAAAAATTTAATTTTGCACCAAAAGAATCTTAGAAAACTTACCTAACCTTATTATAACAAGAACAATTTATTTTAGCCTAACCAAACTAAATATATTTTAGATTTGTTTACAATAATTTAATACTAAACAAACACAATGAAACATATTTTTTTCGTTAGGTTCAGAATGATTTTGGCGAAATTATTGCATACACAAATTTTCACTTGTCCTATAAGGCAAGATAAGCGTTGCTATTTAAGCCAAGATCGCAAGTTCTGCCTATTCGGCACGACATATATATATATATATATATAATATATATATATATATATATTGGTTGAGCACCCTCAGTTAAGTTCACAGCTGAGCACGAAATAGCTAAGATGCTACAATTCTTAGATGTTCAAGTCCATCGTGTTGAGAGATTTAAATTTACAGTTTATAGGAAATCAACCAATGAGTCGTTGAACATTAATTATTATTGCAGCTATGAAAATATGATTTGAGAAGACACTGTCCTTGGATCTGGATCAAGGTTCCAAAACCAAGACGTTTTCTAATAAACACGTCCTAGTGTTTGCTTATGTGTCTTCTTATACCAATTTGTGGGTACCAGTTACCAAGGTTTATACCATGAAAATATAAACAAACGGATTGTTTTCCCTCACAATGTTTCTGAATGCTTTGCCCATTTGCATCTCTGAATATTTACAAAATTAAATTAATAATATATTTAACATAGCCACAAATCTGAGATGTCCCAGGGATTTTGTTGAGGTGTAATTATCAGCTAGGAAGTCTTTCTACAGGACTGAACCATGGGAAGTTCTGTCAGAAAAAAAAAGGAATTGCTTTTACACAACAATTAAGATGTAACCTACCTACGAGATACATTGAAAAGGTTCAATAGAATTATTGCTCTTGAGAATAATGGGACACTGAACCACAGGTTAATAAACGTACAGTTCAACAGAGGTGGAGAAGTCTAAGCTCAGCCTCGTAAATGAAGTAAATGGGTAAATTGCTTGAAACTAAATTAACCCAATATCAGTACTCGATTATGACAGCACAGGAGTTGATAACAATCTTTAGCCAAGATTTTCCTTGCAATCACCTGGAAGGTTGGTCAGCAGCTCGGGTCATTGTACCCAACAGTCCTATTATTGTGATGTACATAAATAAATCATTTCTCTTAAAAACCAGATGGTTATTCATGTACAACTTAAGTCATAGGTTATACAAACTTGACTGATTTTTATTAGATTCAACAGAACAGTCTTTCTCATGAATGCTCAAACCATACCACGGGTGGGATTTGAACCCGCAGTCAGAGAGTCTCAAAACTCTGACCGCGGGTTCAAATCCCGCGCGTGGTATGGTTTGTTTGCAATCGTGTCATTACGATTTCGTGAGTCATGAATGCTCAATATGGAACGTAGCTTCGTATTTGTTAGTTAGGGGAACGGTAAACTACACATTGATAATTTTCACTAATAAAGAAGGTACGAGAAGTTTGAGATAGATCAGAGATATTCACGAGTAATCAAAACTTTTGAGGAATGTCTTGAAATGCTTGTGACTGATTTAGAAGGATTCAAACATTTTTTAAAATACATAAAAATTGGTAAATGAGCTTATACACGATAACCAGCAGGGCTTCAGGGAGGGGAAACCCTGTGCCAGAAACCTACTCTAATTTTACTGCAAGTTAACGAAAGTAAAAAAGGAGAGAGAGAGGGGTAGACTGTAACTTCTTGGACTGTAAGATGACTTTCGACAGAGTTCAGCACAAGAAATTTGTGCAAAAGCCAGAGAAGGCAGGAATATCAAGAGAGGCACTGCAATAGATCAAGGAACACCTGACAGGAAGGAAACAACGATTGATGGTACATGACGGGGTGTTAGAATGGGCGCATGTGACGAGTGGGGTTCCACAAGGGTTAGTCCTAGGACCGGTGCTGTTTCTGGAATATGTGAATGATATAACGGAAGGGATAGATTCAGAGTTGTCCCTGTTTGCAGACGACGTGAAGTTAATTAGGAGAATTCAAACAGACGGGAATTAGGCAGGACTACATAGATCTAAACATGCTGCAAGTGGCTCCTGGAGTTTAACCGCACCAGGTACAAAGTCATGAAGATTTGGGAAGGTCAAAGAAAACCGCAATAAAGGCTGCAAACCTCTCTCAAGGAAAAGGATCTTGGGGTGAGCATCATATCGAGCGTATCTCCTGAGGCAAACATCAACCAAATAACTGCTGGAGCATATGGGGGCCTGGCATCTAAGTAAGGAGTAATCTAAGACACTATACACCATGTGTGTAATGCCCGTATTGGAGTATGAAGCTCCGGTATAGAACCCACACCTTATGAATGGGTCCAAGTGTAAAACCCAACCGCTAGCTCAAGTATTTTTTTTTTTAATTCTTTCTTGTCTAAACCTTCGCTTAAATCCGTATCTGTAAATAAACTATTAATACAAAGTTAACTTACTTTTTCGGCAAGAATTTTCTCAACTTATTTTAAGTATTGTGTTTTGCCCAAATGATTTATAACAGTGAACTCTTATCTGACTTCAAGTTGTATATCAATTTTTTCTTAATGAAATGTCAAGAAAAATAACAGCTTTTCACGTCCCTGAGAAACTGTAGTCAAGTACGTACATTCAGTGTTTGTCATTTCCACTTTTATATCTTGTCTAATGCAACAGTTTAAATTGTCTCTGACATACATTGCCACTCCACCACTTTCCCCCTGAATCTGTATGGAATAATTTATAGCCTTTAAATGTGTCATTCAGAAGTCATTTCTCTTTCAGGCTGAATTTGGTCTCTGTTAACGCAATATTTATGCATCTTTATGCACTTATAGTTAACCTTAGCTCGTCATCCTACTGTCAGCATACTTGACCTTAATTAAGGGAATTAGTCACTCGCGTCCCTCTGCTGTCTCTTCCATTGTTTACCAATTTCTTTTTTGTTATTAGTGACTATATGATAAACGATCATATATTTTTAAAATAATTCCCTGAAGTATCTTGGCAATTGTTGCTGCTTTTATCTCTTATGTTTCAACCTATTTGTTTCCCACACACACACCTATTTCTCTATTCTGTGTCAGTTTGGGGACCTGGACAACTCAGAAGAGGCCTACTCGGCGGAGTTGGGTGGTGTTGCCACCCCAGCCCCGGGGAGATGCACCTCATCACTTGCAGATGTGTATATATATATATATATATATATATATATATATATATATAAAATATATATATAATATTATATATATATATATATATATGTCTGCAAGTAATGAGGTGCATATCTCTGGAGCGGGGGTGGTAGCGTTGCCCGGCTCTACCGAGAAAGTCTTTTCTGAGTTGTCTGGGTCTTTAGACTGACACAGAACAGTGATATAGGTGTGTGTATGTGTGTGTGTGTGTGTGTGTGTGTGTGTGTGAAACAAATAGGTACATATATACATATGTTTGTCATAGAAATTGTCCTAGTTGTTAATGTATGATGTACCAACTTCTGTGCAGTACCTATCTAGCCGCGAATTACACCAATTGCCCAAGACATCCATTTACTACCCACTCCTTTTCTTCGTAAACTGCTACGTATGCTCGGGACCCACGCCCATAGACCTAATTAGATCAACAGACGATCTAGCCATGTTACAGTCAACTCCCTAGAATACTGCTAAGTTATGGGAAGTTTCCATAGTTCAAGCATAATTACTACAGCTCATATCTGCCACAACTGACTTGTAATCGTTTTCTCATTTAATTGTACTAGAACTTCACAATTTTTTAACTTCAGACGAAATCCAATTTTCAAACTAGCTTGAATGTCGGATGAAATCTGTTGAGAAGTCAGAAAAATGAGACTTCATTTTTGCATGAAGACTGTTACGAAATAATTGTTAAAAACTAACAAAGGATAGGATAAGACGCCTGCTGGTTATACCTTTTGTAAATACATCCTCTCACCAAAACACTAAATAATTTACAAGGAAAGAAGCAAGGAACCAGGGAGCAATCAACAGTAGGGGGTCCACGGCACTTGAGTTAATAGGTTTATCAAAGCTTATTTATCCTTGGGTAACACAGATAAAGGGTTGGGCGAATGTTTTTGTTAGTGGATTTGTGTTTGACAAGGACATGCCTAGTATGGGCCAATAAGCCTGCTTCAGTGTTCCTCCTTTATGTTCTTAGCAATAAAACAGAGAAAGTGCAAATGTTTGCGACAAGACTAGTCCAAGAGCTTAAAGGGTATGTTCTATAATTAGAGGTTAAGGGAAATCGCTCTGACGACACTGGAGGACAGGAGAGGAAGACATGATATCAACATATAAAATACTGAAAGGAATTGATAAGGTTGACAGAGACAGGATGTTCCAGAAATGGGACACAGCAACAAAGGGTCACAATTGGAAGTTAAAGACTCAGACGAATGTCACAGGGATGTTAGGAAATATTTCTCCAGAGTTGTGATGAAGTGGAATAGTCTGGAGAGTGATTTAGTAGAGGCAGGATCCATACATAGCCTTAAGAAGAGGTACGACAAAGCTCATGGAGCAGGGAGAAAGTGAACTTTTTAGCGGCCAGAAAAGAGGAGGGGCCAGGAGCTGTGAATAAACTCCTATCACCACAATTAGGCGAGTACACACACAGACACATTGTCGATGATTCTTTACGATAAGGTTGAATTACTCTCAGTTTATACGGTATTTAGAGAGAGAGTTCTTGTGGACCATTTAAGTGTTGTAATTGATATATAAGGGCTAGCAATAATCCTTCATCTATCAGTTATTGGAAGTATTTTAATGTTTCAGCAGTAGCAGCGGCCATAGCATGACGAACACTAACGAGTGCAGAAGTGACAGCAACAGCTATAGTAACCCATACCACGGGTGGGGTTTGAACCCGCGGTCAAAGTCTCAAAACTCCAGACTGACGTGTTAGCCACTGGACCAGCTAGCTTCAGTAAGATTCATCCAACTAGGTATATTTCTACACCATAGGAAGGTTAGCATAGGCACCACTGTGACCACAAATGCAAGTTTTTACAGGCGAATCTCCCGCTAGCATGGCAGTGACGAACTCTAGCTCAAGTCCCCTCAAAGCCGTTAACATGCAATCGTGTCATTACGAATTCGTGAGTCATGTACAAGTTGGAATGTCATTAGCAGAATTATGAGCAGCAACAACAGTAGCCTTGAGCACTGTACTAGAAGGATCGCTAGTCTCAAGAGAAGCACCGTACCAGCAGCATCAACAACAGTAGCAGCTGAAGCAACAGTAACAGTGAAAGAAAACAGGATCAGCAGATTGTATGGTAACCAGCAGCAACAGTAAGTACAGTACTTGAGAAGTAGCAGCTGTAGCAACAGCAGATGAGACGGGAGCAGCTGCAGCATCGGTATGAGATGTAGCAACAGCATTAGAGGCAACAGCTGCAATTGCATTCTGAGTAGCAGTAGCAGAAATAACAACAGCCTCTGCAACAAAAGCAACGACAACAAAATTAACAGCATCAACACTATTTTAAGCAACAGCGTTAGAAACAGCAGCAGCAATAACAACAGCAGCTGGCGACTACCCCATAACAATATCACCAACACTTGAAACTGCAGAAGTATTATCCCGAGCAGTCGTAGCCAGGAACAACAGCTAATACCAAGAGCCTGGAGTAGCTAAAGATTTCAAACTACTGAAGAGGGTATAAGAAAGTCGAGAAAATTCATGTTGGTGACCACTACCGTTGGTCTCTATCCGTCCTTTCCCACACCCATACAGTTTACAACCAGACTGGGTGCACAATCTCAATTAATTTCTTTTCCAGTACTAATTAAGGCCATCAATTAACCCCTTCCATTAGCCCCACCGGACAGATCAATCGACAAGCTACAGTGGTTCCGTCAAATTGCTAATCACGCTAGTCAAGATACGCGATTTGCAACCCCGGCTAGTTGCGTGCCGCGAGATCTCATGGGATGCTTGTATTTAGAACTGTCCCATTGGGTAAGCTAACGTATGACCTGGGCCAGTCGTGGGTGACATAGGGTTCTAGACAATCAAATACTGTGTTTGCCAATAGGTTATGTGAGAAATTCTCGATAATTATTAATACATGTGTATGACTCTCATATTGCATCTAAGGTTGTCAAACAGAGGATGTCGGATAAAACTGGATGTGCAGAATAGTAAACCGTAGTAAGGGACTTACAGTAAATATCCTATGGTGACCACCAAGAGTTAATTGGTCAGAGTAAAGTGCATGGAGGATCTGCCTTCAGCTACTTGCTCTGTATCGCTAACGTGGGATTAGATCTTCATGAAATGTCAGGGAATACAAGGCAACACTATGGTGTCGGTGGCTCATGGCATCTTTTTCTGATCTCAGCTTAAGGACCTGGATTCGACCCTATGGAGATCTTGATGGTATATTTCTTCAGCATGTTGCTCAATTTCATCTACCACTAAATTAGAACCTGGTGTTTGCCGACTGTTGTGTATTACAGCTTGGGAAGAAGGCTTAGATCTCCCAATGGAAATATAACACTGTTTGACTTTCTTGAGATAAACTTGGTTATTAACACTCAGGAGTTAATGCAAAAAAAAAAAAATCTTCATTAGTTTCCAGTAAACTCTATATAGACAGACTGGTTATAAATGACCATAATTTTTAAAGGGGTGGACCGGTAAGCCAGCGGAAGGCCTCGGTCAGATGACCAAAAGCTCCAAAGGCGGGTCATCATCTGACTAAGACCCGCGTCAGGAAACATTTGTCCTGTTTCCTGACGAACCTTACCTAACCTAACCAGTAAACTCTCTTGGAAGAGTATACTGTCATCTCGGTGGTCAGGATAAGACAATAGTATGGTAGACAGTTTACAATGAAGAATAATTCACTATACGATTCCTGGAACAATTTCCAACTAAACTAAAGGCCATATCACTAACGTGCATCATTGTCATGGTAGTGGAGAATATTATCAGGATGGGAAAAAAGGGAACTCATAGAGTGGAGTAGATTTGTCACTGAAAAAACTGAATACAGTGGACCCCCGCATAACGATCACCTCCGAATGCGACCAATTATGTAAGTGTATTTATGTAAGTGCGTTTGTACGTGTATGTTTGGGGGTCTGAAATGGACTAATCTACTTCACAATATTCCTTATGGGAACAAATTCGGTCAGTACTGGCACCTGAACATACTTCTGGATTGAAAAAATATCGTTAACCGGGGGTCCACTGTATTTCAAAAATGAAAATCCCGTCTGGCCAGCGTGCTGAAGTTCCAGCAACAGTTAAAAAAGACTGGAAAGCTATAACATCCTAAAACGCAGAGAAGCATTTTTCAAGGTTTCCCTACACATACAAATTGGCTGGAACACTAAATTGGGGTAAAATATTCGTAAATCATTTAGATGATTCAGAGAGATGATTTGAAGTGTTTTTTCACTTATATTGAAGTAGGGAAGTGGAATGAACAGGAAATATAAATACAATGGTACCTCGGTATACGTCCGCTTTGGAAAGCACAACTTGGTATACGTCCTGTTTGGAGATTTCATAGATCTTAGTGGGCGAGGTAGAATAGATGCCGTCGATGACGTTTAAGAGGCAACACAAATCGCTAAGTGCAAATCAGTGAGCGAGCACACATGCACGCACGTTAACACATAAATATGAGTGCGCACACACACATACACACATACACACACACACACACACACCACACACACGAGGCAACAGAGCTGACAAAGGATCTTGAGATTTAGCAGTTACGCGAGGATTCAAAATCATCTAGTGTTTACTCTAGATCTATGAAAAATACACAGGAGA
This sequence comes from Cherax quadricarinatus, assembly GCF_026875155.1. Classification (NCBI taxonomy): domain Eukaryota; kingdom Metazoa; phylum Arthropoda; class Malacostraca; order Decapoda; family Parastacidae; genus Cherax; species Cherax quadricarinatus. Next base: position 2,693,571 of record NC_069473.1, read on the forward strand.
ACACTTGTGGTGCTACAATACCTAGTAAATTGTTCAGTCATAGTCTACTGGAACAGCAGCAGGCAGATTCAATTAGAAAAAAAAACACGAGAACACGAACACACTGACGCACACGTTTTGGATTGACTGGTAGCGATTGGGATTTGGAATAATAAGATTCAGTGTTCCGGTAGCGAATAAGTGAAAAGACAGAAAAGGAGCTATACTGAGCTACGGTCAGCCTGTACAACAGCCTGCTTGCAACACTCACACACAGACGTGAGGGGAATTATGAATCCAAGTCGGGTCATAAGGGACAAATCCTCTGACAAAGCGTACTACTATCAGTCTAAGTTGCATACATTAACTATAGACATTATTGATAAAATATTGACAACTTGAAATATGCTACAGTATGTTGACCTCGACATACAAATAATATTACAAAAACACAGTATCACACACATAATAAGGGATCGGCAGAAAATCGAATATACAACGTTAAGACATGCATATATATGTAATATATGTAATATATTACGTCGCATTTGTGATGGCCGAGAGGTTAAGAGCGCTGCCTGGGAATCTTGTCCGCCCCAGTAATCAGTATCGAGTCCTGCTGAGTGCGATCTTTCTCTGTATATACCCGCTTGTTTCTGCGTGGTGCATTGATATATATATATATATATATATATATATATATATATATATATATATATATATATATATATATCCAACGAACAAGCAGTATCCCACCGAGGCAGGGTGACTTGAAAAGCAAAACTAAAGTTTCTCTTTTAACTTTAGTAATGTATACAGGAGAAGGGGGTTACTAACCCCTCGCTACCAGCATTTTAGTCGCCTTTTACGACACACATGGTTTACGGAGGAAGAATTCTGTTCCACTTCCCCATGGAGATAAGAAATAGACAAGAACAAGATCTAGTAAGAAAATAGAAGAAAACCCATAGGGTTGTGTATATATATACTTGTACATGTATGTGTAGTGTGACCTAAGTGTAAGTAGAAGTAGCAAGATATACCTGAAATCTTGTATGTTTATGAGACAAAAGAGACACCAGCAATCCTACCATTAAATAAAACAATTACAGCCTCCCGTTTTACACTCGGCAGGTCGGTAGTACCTCTCTGGGCGGTTGCTGTCAGTTCACTTCCTGGGGTGTGCACCATCTCTTAACAACACTCAACGAATATGACTCACTTCTGAGATCAATCTTTAAGGCGGCACTGAATCCTCAATGCAATTGGATCAGCAACTCTTCCAGTGTGACTGGAAGGTATAGGAGTGCAGAAGACAACGCAGGTAGCTTTACTTGCATTTTTATCCTCGTGTTTGGCTTCCAGTGGACTAGTCAAGGAGATTGTACCCGAACGCTTGAGAGGTGCGGTAGTAGCTCAAGTCCCCAGGTTCACTGAAGCAGCCATGCTGTGGGACATACTTTTAAGCCCCTCAAGCAGACCAGTTCCTCCCAGAGAGTACGAACAGTCACACTGGGACAAACCGATAATGGAAAAAATTGCAAACACAATGCTCAGCAACGCTCGTCTCCTAGCGGTGAAGGCACCACATTTAGGAGATTTCTCTTTAGCTGTTCCCAATTCCTCCCTGGGCACTCGACTCGACCCATAGGCCATTCGGAATGGCGTTGCTCTTCACCTAACAGCCCCCTTACTCACCTTACATAGGTGTATTTGCGGTAGAGCGACGGATGATGAATTCGGACTTCATGGTCTCGTGAATCATACACGAAAATGGAAGTATATTAGACATGAGGAGGCCGACATCATAAAGAGAAGCCTCGCCACAGCCCGTTGCCCAGTTGAACGAGAACCCCAAGTACTGAGGTGTGACGGAAGTCAAAAGCGTCCTGGAGTCGCTATGCTACCCTGGAAGGATGATAAGCATATTGCCTCGCGCCACACCTGTGCCGTCACTTTGGCAAACATCTATTTGCCATACTCTGAAGCTGAAAAGGGTGGAGCCACCAGCTTCAGGGAGACCCAAATGATCCGCAAATATGAAGGCCTTCTCCCTTGCTATAACTTCAACCCAGTAGAGTCAGAGACCCTTGGAGCATGGGGCAAGTGTTCTCTAAAGCTCCTCAAAAAACTGGGTGAAAAACTAATCACAGAAACTAAGGATCACAGAGCGGCCAGCTTCCTCTTTCAGAGACTCAGTGTTGCGATCCAGAAGGGAAATGTCAGCAGCATTCTGGTCACAGGGCCCACTGCCTGGGAGAGGTGGACGACGCTTTTCGAGATGTAGGTTCTGAGATGTGTATATTTCGCCTGCTCTTGCGAATTCCTTGCATTGTTAAAATCTCTAGTAAGGCTGATGCATGCAGGGGATGAGATGAAAAACTGTAAGCCTTCTCCCTGAAAGCTGGCTGCCTTGGATCAAAGTCTAGCGCAAGCTGGACGCCAGTGTATTGGTCCAGTGTGATGAGAATGGTAAAGCACTGCGTACCATGTTCCAAGGTTCGTAGGTTCGAGTCTCCTTCAGCCAGAGATCAGTGTTTGTGTATATTTCGCCTGCTCTTGCGAATTCCTTGCATATATATATATATATATATATATATATATATATATATATGTCGTGCCGAATATGTAAAACTGGTCAATTAGCAAGAACTCATTTAAAATTAAGTCCTTTCTAAAATTTTCTCTTATGCGCTTAAAGATATATATTTTTCATTTACGTTGACGTAATTCTTTTTAATTTTGCACCAAAAGAATCTTACAAAACTTACGTAACCTTATTATAACAAGAACAATTTATTTTAGCCTAACCCAACTATATATATTTTAGATTTGTTTACAATAATTTAATACTAAACAAACACAGTGAAATATGTTTTTTTCGTTAGATTCAGAATGATTTTGGCGAAATTATTGCATACACAAATTTTCACTTGTCCTATATGGCAAGATGAGCGTTGCTATTTAAGCCAAGATCGCAAGTTCTGCCTATTCGGCACGACATATATATATATATATATATAAATATAATATATAAATATATATATATATATAATATATATATATATATATATATATATATAAACACTGATCTCTGGCTGAAGGAGACTCGAACCTACGAACCTTAGGACAAGGTACGCAGTGCTTTACCAATCTACCCACACTGGACCAATACCTTGGCGTGTAGCATGCGCTACACGTTTTCGTATGCTCTCGCGAATTCCTTGCATATATATATATATAATATATATATATATATATATATATATATATATATGTATATATATATATATATATATATATATTATATATATATATATATATATATATATATATAAAGAAAATATTTGACATACTAGTCCACGAATTCAATAATATCAGGAGATACAATAACTGGGGATACAAATATATCTGGAGATACAATGATATCTTTAGCTGCCATGATATCCGGAGATGCATGGTATCTTGAGATTCAATGATATCAGAAGAATACAATGATATCTGGAGATGCAGTAATGTATCGAGTTTAAATATCTGAACATTACAGTGATACCCGAAGATTATAACATGCAAATATTACGATATCCCTGAGTCATCAATAACATTTGGAGATCACAATCGTATCTGTAAAGCATAACCTAATGATTTACATGATATCTGAAGATTACAATGATATCTGGATATTACAAAGCAGTGAGAAAAATTCTGGCAATAAGTTGTAAATTGAGCCTAATGAACAATTTTCCTGTAATCACAATGATCTTAAAATTGTATTTTATGAGTTGCTCATAAAGAGCAGAAGAGAATTTAATGAGAGAATCCCAATGAGTACATGAGTCTATTCATTCTCAACTCATCAGTAGTTGGCGAATAGCGCGATGGTGAGCCCATGCGGCTCAACCGAAATATATCCCGGTCTCGGGTTCGATTCTCCGGCTCGTGGTACGTGTGGGCAAGTTTTCTCACACACTGTTACGAAATTCGACATCTGTTCTCACACACTGTTACGAAATGCGACATCTGTTCTCACACGCAGTTACGAAATGCGACATCTGTTCTCACACACTGTTACGAAATGCGACATCTGTTCTCACACACTGTTACGAAATGCGACATCTGTTTCTCACATACAAGACTTGTTACGAAATGCGACATCTGTTCTCACACACAGTTACGAAATGCGACATCTGTTCTCACACACTGTTACGAAATGCGACATCTGTTCTCACACACTGTTACGAAATGCGACATCTGTTCTCACACACTGTTACGAAATGCGACATCTGTTCTCACACACTGTCACGAAATGCGACATCTGTTCTCACACACTGTTACGAAATGCGACATCTGTTCTCACACACTGTCACGAAATGCGACATCTGTTCTCACACACTGTCACGAAATGCGACATCTGTTCTCGCACACTGTTACGAAATGCGACATCTGTTCTCACACACTGTCACGAAATGCGACATCTGTTCTCACACACTGTTACGAAATGCGACATCTGTTCTCACACACTGTCACGAAATGCGACATCTGTTCTCGCACACTGTTACGAAATGCGACATCTGTTCTCACACACTGTTACGAAATGCGACATCTGTTCTCACACACTGTTACGAAATGCGACATCTGTTCTCACACACTGTCACGAAATGCGACATCTGTTCTCACACACTGTTACGAAAATGCCGACATCTGTTCTCACACACTGTTACGAAATGCGACATCTGTTCTCACACACTGTCACGAAATGCGACATCTGTTCTCGCACACTGTTACGAAATGCGACATCAATTCTCGCACACTGTTACGAAATGCGACATCTGTTCTCACACACTGTTACGAAATGCGACATCTGTTCTCACACACTGTCACGAAATGCGACATCTGTTCTCACACACTGTCACGAAATGCGACATCTGTTCTCGCACACTGTTACGAAATGCGACATCTGTTCTCACACACTGTTACGAAATGCGACATCTGTTCTCACACACTGTTACGAAATGCGACATCTGTTAAGATATCTACAGAGAATACATGAAGGTCAACTTATTGATCACCCTTTAGCATGTAGCCTGTTTCTGGTTTCATAAGAGTTTGTCAGTGTATTCTAGTCCACTTATCCCGTAAATTATGCTCTTCTCAACAGCTAAATAATAGCTGAGATCCTTAATAACAAAGGTGTCTAGATGGTAATCTTTATAGAAGATGTATATGGAGTAATAAAGGAAAGCTCCTATACAAATCTTGCAGTACAGTAGACCGTCGATTACGACGATAGTTAGGTTGCTGAAAATGCAGTGTTAGAAGAACCGTGTTAAAGGAACTGAAGAACATATGGGAAAAATTGGGTTACATTCCTTTGAGAAGATAAAAGGGTTGCAGTGAACAGGGTCGACGAACAAGCAATAAGCCTTTACTACCATCCGTTACTATCCTATATATGGAAGGATTGCGGAAGTCATGAGAGTGAGCAAAATAGCGGAGGCACTGAGCAACACAGACATCGTTCAAGGATGGAATATTCGCCTCTGCATATAGGGTCTCTACAGGCGAAGAGCGAAAAGCACCGAGGCATAAACGTAATCCCTGGTGGTGGATGGGATCAAGGCTACAAAGAGCTGCAGGAGAGGTCGCTGAATATATCTGGTCGCCATAATCTAGTTTCGATAAAATATGCGCTGAATGCAGTCGAAGGAGAGTTCGACGATCAGCCCCACATGAAAGATGAACGAGGGTTTTAAGAAGGTTCAACCGGTTATGACAAGTTGCCTTCACGGAGGTAATGGTGTGTTTTAATACTAGATAATTTAAACCCGTCGGTACTGGCCCAATTGGAAACACAGTTGACAGCATGATGGAGAGAAATTGCAATGAGGTGATAGTCAGCGCCTGCACTACCTATAGCAAAGTCATCAATAAAGAGTGATGATCAAATATTTGATATAAGAACAGATGCCAGATCATTTATAGCAAGGAGAAAAAGTGTAGTGTTAAGGACACATCCCTGGGGGACAACTTCAGCCTGGACAAAGTCCGGGGAAAGCACATCATTAACCCGAACACGGAAATGTCTCTCAGACGAGAAATTCTTAAGAAAAAATGGCAGATTGCCTCGGAGGCCTTAGGGGTGAACTTTTGCTAAGACGTTATATCTCCGAGTTGTGTCATATGCCTTCTTAAAATAAAAAATGATGGCGATAACCGAGTATTTATTGGCAAAGGCATTACGAACATACATATCTAAACGGAGTACAGAGTCAATAGTAGAGCTGCCCTTATGAAAGCCATATTGACTGTGGAGAGACTATTGTGTGTCTCTAAATAACACATCAAACATCTATTTACCAGACGTTCCATCACTTTGCAAACGCACTGGTAAGAGCAACAGGACGATAGTGGGAGGCATCATGTCCCGAAGTACCTGGCTTATGAAAAGGTATAACAATGGCAGATTTCCACAGCCGATGAAGAACTCCTTGCACCCATATAAGATTAAATAAACGTAAGAGGACAGCAAGGGCTGACAGATGTAAACGCTGAGGCATGTGAATATGGATACAGTCAGGCCAAGCTGCCGATGATCGGCAAGCGGAATGTGTTGACTATTTCCAGAAATATAAAAGGTACATTTTGTGACTTGTTCACTAGAGAAAAAGGCTAAAGGCTCTAACGAGAGACACAGGCTTCGCTATAGTGACACCGGCAACCCGAAGAACGAGAGCCGGATCTGAAGAGTATTTGCCACTCAGTTCCCATACTTTTTTCCAGACTGCACTCACTGAGGAAGCCGAAGTGATGGTAGAAACATAATCCCGCCAACAAGTGCGTTTAACTTCACGGACAACACGGCGGGCGACCGCTCTCGTCCCATTAAAATCAAGGAGTCGCTCTGAGGTACTATTGTGTTCCAAACGTACCGCACAAACACAAGCATCACACAACCAAGGAACACATTTCTGAGAATATCTGCCCGAACTATGGGGTAGAGAATGTGAAGACACGGTTAAAACTGAGGTCGAGAATAGTTGTAACAACACATTAATAGAGAACGAGTAAAGGTCCCAATTTGCTCAGTCAAACTGCCAACGTGAGTTTCAAGGAGGTGAAGAATACGAATGGGAAGTAAGAAAGATTGGAAAATGATAACTATCATGTAAGTCTTGGAGTACAGATGAGGTAAAGTCTAATGCTGTTGATGAAGAGCAAACTGAGAGATCGATGCAAGAGAGAGATTGAGTACGAGGGCCAAAATGGATGGGTGTACTCGTATTTAAAATATGGAGGGAAGAGAAGAAAGAAGTCTCTCTAACTGAATGCTGTGAGAGTCATAGTGAGACCCCCCAGAGGAAATGACGAGCATTAAAATCGCCAAATAACAGAAGTGGTGACGCTAATGAAGAAACCAGAAATGCAACATCTGGGGTAGATAATGCCTGAGAAGAAGAGAGATATAAAGAACAGACCGAATACCACTTATTCAAGTTGATGGGTACTGCAGTGTAATGCAACGAAGTATGAACAAAGTTCCGATTGTATGGAATACCGGTGCTCACAATAAGTGCACTCATTGGTATAAACCTTGGTAATAAATACCGACAAGTTGGTTTAGAAAGACACGTAAGCAAACACTATAACATATTTATTAGAAAACGTTTCGGTCCTGGGACCTTGATCACTTCTAACATACAGAGGTAGAAAGACATTATATATATAGGCGGAGAGTGAGATGTGACGCACGTGACCTGAGGAATGTTATAAGAACATAAGAATGGAGGAACACTGTAGAAGGCCTACCTGCCTCGCATGGGCCAGTAGGCCTTCTACAGTGTTCCTCCATTCTTATGTTCTTATGACATTCCTCAGGTCACGTGCGTCACACCTCACTCTCCGCCTATATATATAATGTCTTTCTACCTCTGTATGTTATTAGTGATCAAGGTCCCAGGACCGAAACGTTTTCTAATAAATATGTTATAGTGTTTGCTTACGTGTCTTTCTAAACCAAGTGCACTCATTAAATGCTCCATCGGGAAAAGGAATAGTGTTAGGATGTTGTGACCATAAGTATCATGGCTGGACTAGTTGTTACTCGAAGTATGCGAATTGAGTTGCAGTTGTTAAAGCTGTCATGGGAAGAATTGTAACAGAAAGAGATGCTGAGGGAAGATTTTGAACAGTGGATGTTTTGGAGGGAAAATCTCCAATGGGCAATGATTAGTGCTTGTGACGGGAAGAGCTTTGGCTCTTAAGAGTTGTGGCAGCAAGTGTTATGCTGGTAGGAAAGTTTTGAGGGAAATGTTCTGTCAGGAAGAGTCGTATCTGGGAAAAATGTTATCGCCATGAAAACAAAGTTATAGCTAGGAAAAGTACACAAATAACCCACACATAGGAGAGAGAAGCTCAAGATAACATTTCCATCCGACTTGAAACATTTTCAAGTCACACTGACACACGAGTGTTGAGGAGCCAGTGTATATAAGCGAGGGGAGACAGGGATGGGACAGAGACGAAGAGAGATAGAGGTAAAGCTGGTAGGGAAAGTAGTAGTAGTGGTAGTAGAAAGAAGGAGGGGGTTTAAAGACAAAAATAGGTGTGAAGGGAGGCAATAGTAATGGCAGGACTTTTAGTGGTAGTACTAGTAATGCAGTGGTAGTCGTAGAAGTATTAGTGGGGTAAGACTAAGGGTAATAAAAAGGAGCACCTCAGGAGAGCTACTGACCCACAACAGGTAGAAATGAAACCACAAGGGAGAAAAAACTGAAGGATAGAACATATTTAGGAAGATGAAAGAAAAATTAAAGAAATAAAGACAAAAATAGGACTTACGGAGAGGAGGAGAGGAAACGATCAGGTCAAGTCAGGATTGTTCGGAAATTTAGAACATTTGACAATGTAATGAAAAAGGAAGTTATCTATAAAAACAAAGTCAGGACTAAGATTGATATTACGGAAAACTATATATAAGTGACGCATTACTAGAGGCGTCTGTGAAGGCTGGAAGACATGTAGACTACCACTATTCCCTCCTCTCGCTCCCCTTCATCTTTTCTGTGCCACTAAAACTACACCATCTACTTTCTACTACTTCTTGTACATCCAGAACTAGTATTTCCTCTACCATTACTTCTCTGCTTTCTTCTTTCTTCCTTTCTTTGTCACGTCTCTGTCCCTCTCGCTTATATATACACTGGTTCCTTTACTCAGGTGCGTCATTGTGACTTTGTAAATGGTCCAAGTCGGACCGAAACGTCGTCGTAGGTTCCTGTCTCCTATGTGCGGGTTATTTGTGTATTGTTCCAGTCAAGATATTGTGCCTTTCTGTTATTTATAGGAAAAAGGCCGTCGACAGGAAAAAAGGCATTGTGAGAGAAAGAAGTTGTCGTCAGGAAAATAGTTATCGCTAGGAAAAAAGTCGCCTTGAAAAAAGTTATCGCTAGGAATAAAGTCCCCAGGAAAAAAGTTGTGACAAGGAAAAATAGTCTCCAGGGGAAAAAAGTTGTCGCCAGGAAAAAAAAGTCGCCTGGAAAAGAATTGTTGCCATGAAAAAAAATTCGTAGCCTGGAAGAAAAAAGTCGTCGTGGGAAGAGTTGTGTTGAGAATAATTAATAACGAGAACAGAGAGAATTAAGAACGAAGGTAAAGTAGGAACTTTAATGATAAAAAAAAATGTGTTTGTAAAAAAGGGATTAATTAATACGGAGAGAGAAGCTCAATGGCACAACACAAAAAATCCAGGTCTTATTAAGGCACCGACTGGAAATTGAAATTGCACGGTAAGACCAGCTTCAGAAAAAAAGGTATTCTTATTTTTTCCCATCAAAATACCACCAGAGAAAGGAATTACACACACACACACACACACACACACACACACACACATATATATATATATGTTGACTGTTAGGTCAGAGATGTAGTTGATGCATTGTTGCTTACTGAAGGTCAGGAGGTGGACACTAACTGTATTGACTAAATGTTACTCACGAAACCGTAATGTCACGATTGCAAACAAACCACGGTAGGTTGGTTTGATTACTTGGATTTTTTCGTCTCACTTGCCGCGAGTTTAATTCCCGCCCGCACCATGGTTTGACTAAACGTTCGTCAGTTTTAACTTCAGAGACGTCAATATTATCCTGAAATACATTTACAGAAAAATAAATATAAAATGCATAAGGCATATAACAAAATAAATGAATTATATATCAAAATTTACTAAATGTTATCAATGAATACTTAAAAAATAATTCATTAAACCCATCAATTGACCATAAAATACATAAAATTTGACAAAATACTTCAACTACGACATAAATCTCAAGAATCCATTGCTCACTTTCAACTAATTTTCAAAACAGGTTCTCAAAAATTCTTGAATTTTTGTAAATAGTATCATCATGTGTTGAAATTCAGAACGAGAGAGGAAGTCAAAACAGTAGGAGTTGTAGAGATGACGTAGTGAGGTAAATGAAAGCTGACAGTCTTCACTGTAACTGACGAAAAACTGATTTAAATTTAAAAGAAATTGAAAATGCTCTGACGGAGAGGGACAGACAGACATATAGAGTATTACAAACACAGGTGTATAAGGGCCTACGCAGCTTGTCGTACAACTTTTATTTCCTTCACCAAATAGGCAAGCTGATATTTACAAGATGTGCAGTAATGTAAGAGCAAGTGTTCAAAGGAAGCAAAAATGTAAGAGCCAGACAAAACACCGTGGTCGACCAGCAGCCAAGGCAGGTCTGCCAAACCTCGTGTCACAAGTGAACCACATCGATTCACAGTTCTGATGGGCTTGTCTGTAATTGGCTGAAGAACAGGGGAACTGACACTACCACGCACCAGCGAGATTACTGACACTACCACGCACTAGTAAGCTTAGTGACACTACCACGCACTGAGCTTAGTGACACTACCACGCACTGAGCTTAGTAACACTACCATGCACTAGTGAGCTTAGTAACACTACCACGCACTAGTGAGCTTAGTAACACTACCACGCACTAGTGAGCTTAGTAACACTACCACGCACTAGTGAGCTTAGTAACACTACCACGCACTAGTGAGCTTAGTAACACTACCACGCACTAGTGAGCTTAGTGACACTACCACGCACTAGTGAGCTTAGTAACACTACCAGGCACTAGAGAGTTTAGTGATACTACCAGACACTCCTGAGCTTAATGACACTACCACGCACTAGTGACCTTAGTGACACTACCACGAACTGAGCTTAATGACACTACCACGCACTAGTGACCTTAGTGACACTACCTCGCACTCTTGAGCTTAATGACACTACCACGCACAAGTGAGCATAATGACACTACCAGGCACTAGTGACCTTAGTGGCACTACCACGCACTAGTGAGCTTAATGACACTACCACGCACTAGTGAGCATAATGACACTATCACGCACTAGTGAGCTTAATGACACTACCACGCACTAGTGAGCTTAATGACACTACCACGCACTAGCGAGCATGACACTACCACGCACTAGTGAGCTTAGTGACACTACCACGCACTAGTGAGCTTAGTGACACTACCACGCACTAGTGAGCTTAGTGACACTACCACGCACTAGTGAGCTTAGTGACACTACCACGCACTGAGCTTAGTAACACTACCACGCACTAGTGAGCTTAATGACACTACCATGCACTAGTGAGCTTAATGACACTACCATGCACTAGTGAGCTTAATCACACTACCACGCACTAGTGAGCTTAGTAACACTACCACGCACTAGTGAGCTTAGTGACACTACCACGCACTAGTGAGCTTAGTAATACTACCACGCACTAGTAAGCTTAGTAACACTACCACGCACTAGTGAGCTTAGTAACACTACCACGCACTAGTGAGCTTAGTAACACTACCACGCACTAGTAAGCTTAGTAACACTACCACGCACTAGTGAGCTTAGTAACACTACCACGCACTAGTGAGCTTAGTAACACTACCACGCACTAGTGAGCTTAGTGACACTACCACGCACTAGTGAGCTTAGTGACACTACCACGCACTAGTGAGCTTAGTCACATTACCATGCACTGAGCTAGTGACACTACCACGTACTAGTGAGCTTAGTGACACTACCCGCACTGGCTTAGTTAAACACTCCACGCACTAGTGAGCTTAGTAACACTACCACGCACTAGTGAGCTTAGTAACACTACCACGACTAGTGAGCTTAGTGAACTATACCACGCACTAGTGAGCTAGTACACTACCACGCACTAGTGAGCTTAGTGACACTACCACGCACTAGTGAGATTAGTGACACTACCACGCACTAGTGAGCTTAGTGACACTTACCACGCACTAGTGAGCTTAGTGACACTACCACGCACTGAGCTTAGTAACACAACCACGCACTAGTGAGCTTAATGACACTACCATGCACTAGTGAGCTTAATGACACTACCATGCACTAGTGAGCTTAATGACACTACCAGGCACTAGTGAGCTTAGTAACACTACCAGCACTAGTGAGTTTAGTGATACTACCAGACACTCCTGAGCTTAATGACACTACCACGCACTAGTGACCTTAGTGACACTACTCGCACTAGTGAGCTTAATGACATACCAGCACTAGTGAGCTTAATGACACTACCACGCACTAGTGAGCTTAATGACACTACCACGCACTAGTGAGCTTAATGACACTACCATGCACTAGTGACCTTAGTGACACTACCACGCACTAGTGAGCTTAATGACACTACCAGGCACTAGTGACCTTAGTGACACTACACGCACACTAGTGAGCTATTGACACTACCAGGCATAGTGAGCTTAATGACACTACCAGGCACTAGTGACCTTAGTGACACTACCACGCACTAGTGAGCTTATATTGACACTACACGCACTAGTGAGCATATCACACTATCACGCACTAGTGAGCTTAATGACACTACCACGCACTAGTGAGCATAATTGACACTACCACGCACATTGGATGCTTATGTGACACTACCACGCACTAGTGAGCTTAGTGACACTACCACGCACTGAGCTTAGTAACACTACCACGCACTAGTGAGCTTAATGACACTACCATGCACTAGTGAGCTTAATGACATACCATGCACTAGTGAGCTTAATGACACTACCATGCACTAGTGAGCTTAATGACACTACCACGCACTAGTGAGCTTAGTAACACTACCACGCACCAGTGAGCTTAGTGACACTACCACGCACTGAGCTTAGTAACACTACCAGGCACTAGTGATTTAGTGATACTACCAACACTCCTGAGCTTAATGACACTACCACGCACTAGTGACCTTAGTGACACTACCCGAACTGAGCTTAATGACACTACCACGCACTTAGTGACCTTAGGGACACTACCTCGCACTAGTGAGCTTAATGACACTACCACGCACTAGTGAGCTTAATGACACTACCACGCACTAGTGAGCATGACACTACCACGCACTAGTGAGCTTAATGACACTACCACGCACTAGTGAGCTTAATGACACTACCACGCACTAGTGAGCTTAATGACACTACCACGCACTAGTGAGCTTAATGACACTACAACGCACTAGTGAGCTTAATGACACTACCAAGCACTAGTGAGCTTAATGACACTACCACGCACTAGTGAGCTTAATGACACTACCACGCACTAGTGAGCTTAATGACACTACCACGCACTAATGAGCTTAATGGCACTACCACGCACTAGTGACCTTAGTGACACTACCTCGCACTAGTGAGCTTAATAACACTACCTCGCACTAGTGAGCTTAATGACACTACCACGCACTAGTGACCTTAGTGACACTACCACGCACTAGTGAGCATAATGACACTACCACGCACTAGTGAGCTTAATGACACTACCACGCACTAGTGAGCTTAATGACACTACCACGCACTAGTGAGCATAATGACACTACCACGCACTAGTGAGCTTAATGACACTACCACGCACTAGTGAGCTTAATGACACTACCACGCACTAGTGAGCTTAATGACACTACCACGCACTAGTGGCTTAATGAACTACCACGCACTAGTGAGCTTAATGACACTACCACGCACTAGTGAGCTTAATGACACTACCACGCACTAGTGGACTTAATGACACTACGACGCACTAGTGAGCTTAATGACACTACCACGCACTAGTGAGCTTAATGACACTACCACGCACTAGTGAACTTAATGGCACTACCACGCCGTAGTGAGCTTAATGACATTGCCACGCACTAGTGAGCTTAATGACACTACCACGCACTAGTGAGCTTAATGACACTACACGCACTAGTGAGCTTAATGACACTACCACGCACTAGTGAGCTTAATGACACTACCACGCACTAGTGAGCTTAATGACACTACCACGCGCTAGTGAGCTTAATGACACTACCACGCACTAGTGAGCTTAATGACACTACCACGCACTAGTGAGCTTAATGACACTACCACGCACTAGTGACCTTAGTGACACTACCTCGCACTAGTGAGCTTAATGACACTACCTCGCACTAGAGAGCTTAGTAAAACTACCACGCACAAGTGAGCTTAATGACACTACCACGCACTAGTGAGCATAATGACACTACCACGCACTAGTGAGCATAATGACACTACCACGCACTAGTGAGCTTAATGACACTACCACGCTCTAGTGAGCTTAATGACACTACCACGCGCTAGTGAGCTTAATGACACTACCACGCACTAGTGAGCTTAATGACACTACCACGCACTAGTGAGCTTAATGACACTACCACGCACTAGTGACCTTAGTGACACTACCTCGCACTAGTGAGCTTAATGACACTACCACGCACTAGTGAGCATAATCACACTATCACGCACTAGTGAGCTTAATGACACTACCACGCACTAGTGAGCATAATGACACTACCACGCACTAGTGAGCTTAGTGACACTACCACGCACTAGTGAGCTTAGTGACACTACCACGCACTAAGCTTAGTAACACTACCACGCACTAGTGAGCTTAATGACACTACCATGCACTAGTGAGCTTAATGACACTACCATGCACTAGTGAGCTTAATGACACTACCATGCACTAGTGAGCTTAATGACACTACCACGCACTAGTGAGCTTAGTAACACTACCACGCACCAGTGAGCTTAGTGACACTACCACGCACTGAGCTTAGTAACACTACCAGGCACTAGTGAGTTTAGTGATACTACCAGACACTCCTGAGCTTAATGACACTACCACGCACTAGTGACCTTAGTGACACTACCGCGAACTGAGCTTAATGACACTACCACGCACTAGTGACCTTAGTGACACTACCTCGCACTAGTGAGCTTAATGACACTACCACGCACTAGTGAGCTTAATGACACTACCACGCACTAGTGAGCTTAATGACACTACCACGCACTAGTGAGCTTAATGACACTACCACGCACTAGTGAGCTTAATGACACTACCACGCACTAGTGAGCTTAATGACACTACCACGCACTAGTGAGCTTAATGACACTACCACGCACTAGTGAGCTTAATGACACTACCACGCACTAGTGAGCTTAATGACACTACCATGCACTAGTGAGCTTAATAACACTACCACGCACTAGTGAGCTTAATGACACTACCACGCACTAGTGAGCTTAATGACACTACCACGCACTAGTGAGCTTAATGACACTACCACGCACTAGTGAGCTTAATGACACTACCACGCACTAGTGAGCTTAATGACACTACCACGCACTAGTGACCTTAGTGACACTACCTCGCACTAGTGAGCTTAATAACACTACCTCGCACTAGTGAGCTTAATGACACTACCACGCACTAGTGACCTTAGTGACACTACCACGCACTAGTGAGCTTAATGACACTACCACGCACTAGTGAGCATAATGACACTACCACGCACTAGTGAGCTTAATGACACTACCCACGCACTATTGAGCTTAATGACACTACCACGCACTAGTGAGCTTAATGACACTACCACGCACTAGTGAGCATAATGACACTACCACGCACTAGTGAGCTTAATGACACTACCACGCACTAGTGAGCTTAATGACACTACCACGCACTAGTGAGCTTAATGACACTACCACGCACTAGTGAGCTTAATGACACTACCACGCACTAGTGAGCTTAATGACACTTCCACGCACTAGTGAGCTTAATGACACTACCACGCACTAGTGAGCTTAATGACACTACCACGCGCTAGTGAGCTTAATGGCACTACCACGCCGTAGTGAGCTTAATAACATTGCCACGCACTAGTGAGCTTAATGACACTACCACGCACTAGTGAACTTAATGGCACTACCACGCCGTAGTGAGCTTAATAACATTGCCACGCACTAGTGAGCTTAATGACACTACCACGCACTAGTGAGCTTAATGACACTACCACGCACTAGTGAGCTTAATGACACTACCACGCACTAGTGAGCTTGACACTACCACGCGCTAGTGAGCTTAATGACACTACCACGCACTAGTGAGCTTAATGACACTACCACGCACTAGTGAGCTTAATGACACTACCACGCACTAGTGAGCTTAATGACACTACCACGCACTAGTGACCTTAGTGACACTACCTCGCACTAGTGAGCTTAATGACACTACTCGCACTAGAGAGCTTAGTAACACACTACCACGCACTAGTGAGCTTAATGACACTACCACGCACTAGTGAGCATAATGACACTACCACGCACTAGTGAGCATAATGACACTACCACGCACTAGTGAGCTTAATGACACTACACGCACTAGTGAGCTTAATGACACTACCACGCGCTAGTGAGCTTAATGACACTACCACCACTAGTGAGCTTAATGACATAACCACGCACTAGTGACCTTAGTGACACTACCTCGCACTAGTGAGCTTAATGACACTACCTCGCACTAGTGAGCTTAATGACACTACCACGCACTAGTGACCTTAGTGACACTACCACGCACTAGTGAGCATAATGACACTATCACGCACTAGTGAGCTTAATGACACTACCACGCACTAGTGAGCATAATGACACCACCACGCACTAGTGAGCTTAATGACACTACCACGCACTAGTGAGCTTAATGACACTACCACGCACTAGTGAGCTTAATCGCACTACCACGCCCTAGTGAGCTTAATGACATTACCACGCACTAGTGAGCTTAATCACACTACCACGCACTAGTGAGCTTAGTAACACTACCACGCACTAGTGAGCTTAGTGACACTACCACGCACTAGTGAGCTTAGTAATACTACCACGCACTAGTAAGCTTAGTAACACTACCACGCACTAGTGAGCTTAGTAACACTACCACGCACTAGTGAGCTTAGTAACACTACCACGCACTAGTAAGCTTAGTAACACTACCACGCATAGTGAGCTTAGTAACACTACCACGCACTAGTGAGCTTAGTTAACATACCACGCACTAGTGAGCTTAGTGACACTACCACGCACTAGTGAGCTTAGTGACACTACCACGCACTAGTGAGCTTAGTGACACTACCATGCACTGAGCTTAGTGACACTACCACGTACTAGTGAGCTTAGTGACACTACCACGCACTGAGCTTAGTAACACTACCACGCACTAGTGAGCTTAGTAACACTACCACGCACTAGTGAGCTTAGTAACACTACCACGCACTAGTGAGCTTAGTGACACTACCACGCACTAGTGAGCTTAGTGACACTACCACGCACTAGTGAGCTTAGTGACACTACCACGCACTAGTGAGATTAGTGACACTACCACGCACTAGTGAGCTTAGTGACACTACCACGCACTAGTGAGCTTAGTGACACTACCACGCACTGAGCTTAGTAACACAACCACGCACTAGTGAGCTTAATGACACTACCATGCACTAGTGAGCTTAATGACACTACCATGCACTAGTGAGCTTAATGACACTACCAGGCACTAGTGAGCTTAGTAACACTACCAGGCACTAGTGAGTTTAGTGATACTACCAGACACTCCTGAGCTTAATGACACTACCACGCACTAGTGACCTTAGTGACACTACCTCGCACTAGTGAGCTTAATGACACTACCACGCACTAGTGAGCTTAATGACACTACCACGCACTAGTGAGCTTAATGACACTACCACGCACTAGTGAGCTTAATGACACTACCAGGCACTAGTGACCTTAGTGACACTACCACGCACTAGTGAGCTTAATGACACTACCAGGCACTAGTGACCTTAGTGACACTACCACGCACTAGTGAGCTTAATGACACTACCAGGCACTAGTGAGCTTAATGACACTACCAGGCACTAGTGACCTTAGTGACACTACCACGCACTAGTGAGCTTAATGACACTACCACGCACTAGTGAGCATAATCACACTATCACGCACTAGTGAGCTTAATGACACTACCACGCACTAGTGAGCATAATGACACTACCACGCACTAGTGAGCTTAGTGACACTACCACGCACTAGTGAGCTTAGTGACACTACCACGCACTGAGCTTAGTAACACTACCACGCACTAGTGAGCTTAATGACACTACCATGCACTAGTGAGCTTAATGACACTACCATGCACTAGTGAGCTTAATGACACTACCATGCACTAGTGAGCTTAATGACACTACCACGCACTAGTGAGCTTAGTAACACTACCACGCACAGTGAGCTTAGTGACACTACCACGCACTGGAGCTTAGTAACACTACCAGGCACTAGTGAGTTTAGTGATACTACCAGACACTCCTGAGCTTAATGACACTACCACGCACTAGTGACCTTAGTGACACTACCGCGAACTGAGCTTAATGACACTACCACGCACTAGTGACCTTAGTGACACTACCTCGCACTAGTGAGCTTAATGACACTACCACGCACTAGTGAGCATAATGACACTACCACGCACTAGTGAGCTTAATGACACTACCACGCACTAGTGAGCATGACACTACCACGCACTAGTGAGCTTAATGACACTACCACGCACTAGTGAGCTTAATGACACTACCACGCACTAGTGAGCTTAATGACACTACCACGCACTAGTGAGCTTAATGACACTACAACGCACTAGTGAGCTTAATGACACTACCAAGCACTAGTGAGCTTAATGACACTACCACGCACTAGTGAGCTTAATGACACTACCACGCACTAGTGAGCTTAATGACATACCACGCACTAATGAGCTTATGGCACTACCACGCACTAGTGACCTTAGTGACACTACCTCGCACTAGTGAGCTTAATAACACTACCTCGCACTAGTGAGCTTAATGACACTACCACGCACTAGTGACCTTAGTGACACTACCACGCACTAGTGAGCATAATGACACTACACGCACTAGTGAGCTTAATGACACTACACGACACTAGTGAGCTTAATGACACTACCACGCACTAGTGAGCATAATGACACTACCACGCACTAGTGAGCTTAATGACACTACCACGCACTAGTGAGCTTAATGACAACTACACGCACTAGTGAGCTTAATGACACTACCACGCACTAGTGAGCTTAATGACACTACCACGCACTAGTGAGCTTAATGACACTACCACGCACTAGTGAGCTTAATGACACTACCACGCACTAGTGAGCTTAATGACACTACGACGCACTAGTGAGCTTAATGACACTACCACGCATAGTGAGCTTAATGACACTACACGCACTAGTGAACTTAATGGCACTACCACGCCGTAGTGAGCTTAATGACATTGCCACGCACTAGTGAGCTTAATGACACTACCACGCACTAGTGAGCTTAATGACACTACCACGCACTAGTGAGCTTAATGACACTACCACGCACTAGTGAGCTTAATGACACTACCACGCACTAGTGAGCTTAATGACACTACCACGCGCTAGTGAGCTTAATGACACTACCACGCACTAGTGAGCTTAATGACACTACCACGCACTAGTGAGCTTAATGACACTACCACGCACTAGTGACCTTAGTGACACTACCTCGCACTAGTGAGCTTAATGACACTACCTCGCACTAGAGAGCTTAGTAAAACTACCACGCACAAGTGAGCTTAATGACACTACCACGCACTAGTGAGCATAATGACACTACCACGCACTAGTGAGCATAATGACACTACCACGCACTAGTGAGCTTAATGACACTACCACGCTCTAGTGAGCTTAATGACACTACCACGCGCTAGTGAGCTTAATGACACTACCACGCACTAGTGAGCTTAATGACACTACCACGCACTAGTGAGCTTAATGACACTACCACGCACTAGTGACCTTAGTGACACTACCTCGCACTAGTGAGCTTAATGACACTACCACGCACTAGTGAGCATAATCACACTATCACGCACTAGTGAGCTTAATGACACTACCACGCACTAGTGAGCATAATGACACTACCACGCACTAGTGAGCTTAGTGACACTACCACGCACTAGTGAGCTTAGTGACACTACCACGCACTAAGCTTAGTAACACTACCACGCACTAGTGAGCTTAATGACACTACCATGCACTAGTGAGCTTAATGACACTACCATGCACTAGTGAGCTTAATGACACTACCATGCACTAGTGAGCTTAATGACACTACCACGCATAGTGAGCTTAGTAACACTACCACGCACCAGTGAGCTTAGTGACACTACCACGCACTGAGCTTAGTAACACTACCAGGCACTAGTGAGTTTAGTGATACTACCAGACACTCCTGAGCTTAATGACACTACCACGCACTAGTGACCTTAGTGACACTACCGCGAACTGAGCTTAATGACACTACCACGCACTAGTGACCTTAGTGACACTACCTCGCACTAGTGAGCTTAATGACACTACCACGCACTAGTGAGCTTAATGACACTACCACGCACTAGTGAGCTTAATGACACTACCACGCACTAGTGAGCTTAATGACACTACCACGCACTAGTGAGCTTAATGACACTACCACGCACTAGTGAGCTTAATGACACTACCACGCACTAGTGAGCTTAATGACACTACCACGCACTAGTGAGCTTAATGACACTACCACGCACTAGTGAGCTTAATGACACTACCATGCACTAGTGGCTTAATAACACACCACGCACTAGTGAGCTTAATGACACTACCACGCACTAGTGAGCTTAATGACACTACCACGCACTAGTGAGCTTAATGACACTACCACGCACTAGTGAGCTTAATGACACTACCACGCACTAGTGAGCTTAATGACACTACCACGCACTAGTGACCTTAGTGACACTACCTCGCACTAGTGAGCTTAATAACACTACCTCGCACTAGTGAGCTTAATGACACTACCACGCACTAGTGACCTTAGTGACACTACCACGCACTAGTGAGCTTAATGACACTACCACGCACTAGTGAGCATAATGACACTACCACGCACTAGTGAGCTTAATGACACTACCACGCACTAGTGAGCTTAATGACACTACCACGCACTAGTGAGCTTAATGACACATCCACGCACTAGTGAGCATAATGACACTACCACGCACTAGTGAGCTTAATGACACTACCACGCACTAGTGAGCTTAATGACACTACCACGCACTAGTGAGCTTAATGACACTACCACGCACTAGTGAGCTTAATGACACTACCACGCACTAGTGAGCTTAATGACACTTCCACGCACTAGTGAGCTTAATGACACTACCACGCACTAGTGGCTTAATGACACTACCACGCGCTAGTGAGCTTAATGGCACTACCACGCCGTAGTGAGCTTAATAACATTGCCACGCACTAGTGAGCTTAATGACACTACCACGCACTAGTGAACTTAATGGCACTACCACGCCGTAGTGAGCTTAATAACATTGCCACGCACTAGTGAGCTTAATGACACTACCACGCACTAGTGAGCTTAATGACACTACCACGCACTAGTGAGCTTAATGACACTACCACGCACTAGTGAGCTTGACACTACCACGCGCTAGTGAGCTTAATGACACTACCACGCACTAGTGAGCTTAATGACACTACCACGCACTAGTGAGCTTAATGACACTACCACGCACTAGTGAGCTTAATGACACTACCACGCACTAGTGACCTTAGTGACACTACCTCGCACTAGTGAGCTTAATGACACTACCTCGCACTAGAGAGCTTAGTAACACTACCACGCACTAGTGAGCTTAATGACACTACCACGCACTAGTGAGCATAATGACACTACCACGCACTAGTGAGCATAATGACACTACCACGCACTAGTGAGCTTAATGACACTACCACGCACTAGTGAGCTTAATGACACTACCACGCGCTAGTGAGCTTAATGACACTACCACGCACTAGTGAGCTTAATGACACTACCACGCACTAGTGACCTTAGTGACACTACCTCGCACTAGTGAGCTTAATGACACTACCTCGCACTAGTGAGCTTAATGACACTACCACGCACTAGTGACCTTAGTGACACTACCACGCACTAGTGAGCATAATGACACTATCACGCACTAGTGAGCTTAATGACACTACCACGCACTAGTGAGCATAATGACACCACCACGCACTAGTGAGCTTAATGACACTACCACGCACTAGTGAGCTTAATGACACTACCACGCACTAGTGAGCTTAATCGCACTACCACGCCCTAGTGAGCTTAATGACATTACCACGCACTAGTGAGCTTAATGGCACTACCACGCACTAGTGAGCTTAATGACACTACCACGCACTAGTGAGCTTAATGGCACTACCACGCACTAGTGAGCTTAATGGCACTACCACGCACTAGTGAGGTTAATGACACTACCACGCACTAGTGAGCTTAATGACACTACCACGCACTAGTGAGGTTAATGACACTTCCACGCACTAGTGAGCTTAATGGCACTACCACGAACTAGTGAGCTTAATGGCACTACCACGCACTAGTGAGCTTAATGGCACTACCACGCACTAGTGAGCTTAATGGCACTACCACGCACTAGTGAGCTTAATGACACTACCACGCACTAGTGAGCTTAATGACACTACCACGCACTAGTGAGCTTAATGGCACTACCACGCACTAGTGAGCTTAATGACACTACCACGCACTAGTGAGCTTAATGGCACTACCACGCACTAGTGAGCTTAATGGCACTACCACGCCACTAGTGAGCTTAATGGCACTACCACGCACTAGTGAGCTTAATGGCACTACCACGCACTAGTGAGCTTAATGGCACTACCACGCACTAGTGAGCTTAATGGCACTACCACGCACTAGTGAGCTTAATGGCACTACCACGCACTAGTGAGCTTAATGACACTTCCACGCACTAGTGAGCTTAATGGCACTGCCACGCACTAGTGAGATTAATGGCACTACCACGCACTAGTGAGCTTAATGGCACTACCACGCACTAGTGAGCTTAATGACACTACCACGCACTAGTGGCTTAAATGGACACTACCACGCACTAGTGAGCTTAATGACACTACCACGCACTAGTGAGCTTAATGGCACTACCACGCACTAGTGAGCTTAATGGCACTACCACGCACTAATGAGATTAATGACACTACCACGCACTAGTGAGCTTAATGGCACTACCACGCACTAGTGATCTTAATGACACTACCACGCACTAGTGAGCTTAATGGCACTACCACGCACTAGTGAGCTTAATGACACTACCACGCACTAGTGAGCTTAATGACACTACCACGCACTAGTGAGCTTAATGACACTACCACGCACTAGTGAGCTTAATGACACTACCACGCACTAGTGAGCTTAATGGCACTACCACGCACTAGTGAGCTTAATG
Source organism: Cherax quadricarinatus (assembly GCF_026875155.1). Taxonomy (NCBI): domain Eukaryota; kingdom Metazoa; phylum Arthropoda; class Malacostraca; order Decapoda; family Parastacidae; genus Cherax; species Cherax quadricarinatus. The sequence continues at coordinate 2,717,369 of NC_069473.1, forward strand.
ACCCTACCACGCACTAATGAGATTAATGACTACCACGCACTAGTGAGCTTAATGGCACTACCACGCACTAGTGAGCTTAATGACACTACCACGCACTAGTGAGCTTAATGGCACTACCACGCACTAGTGAGCTTAATGGCACTACCACGCACTAGTGAGCTTAATGACACTACCACGCACTAGTGAGCTTAATGGCACTACCACGCACTAGTGAGCTTAATGGCACTACCACGCACTAGTGAGCTTAATGGCACTACCACGCACTAGTGACCTTAATGACACTACACAGCACTAGTGAGCTTAATGACACTACCACGCACTAGTGAGCTTAATGGCACTACCACGCACTAGTGAGCTTAATGGCACTACCACGCACTAGTGAGCTTAATGGCACTATACCACCACTAGTGAGCATAATGACACTACCACGCACTAGTGAGCTTAATGGCACTACCACGCACTAGTGAGCTTAATGACACTACCACGCACTAGTGAGCTTAATGGCACTACCACGCACTAGTGAGCTTAATGACACTACCACGCACTAGTGACCTTAGTGACACTACCTCGCCCTAGTGACCTTAATGGCACTACCACGCACTAGTGAGCTTAATGGTACTACCACGCACTAGTGAGCTTAATGGCACTACCACGCACTAGTGAGCTTAATGGCACTACCACGCACTAGTGAGCATAATGACACTACCACGCACTAGTGAGCTTAATGACACTACCACGCACTAGTGAGCTTAATGGCACTACCACGCACTAGTGAGCATAATGGCACTACCACGCACTAGTCTCCGAGAGAAAATCGTTGAGTCTCCACCGTAATAAAAAGTCCGCCAACTAATATGTTCCAAACATTAAGAATTAAAATCGTAATAAAAATAAAAGGTCAGTTGACCATGAACTGTATTGATCTTCATTTTTTTTAAATTTCCAGGTAATGTTCTAAACTTTTTTGTGTATTTTAAGCAAGATTTTTTCAAGCTATATTTGCTGGCAATTTGTTTTTTTGTGTAGAGACTTAATAACAACTGACATACCCCTCGGACCAGCCTAGTGATTACTTAGCGAGTGAAAGTGTGTGCTGGTAGGTATGTACTCAGCTGTGTGTGGATGCTGTGGTCCCGCCTCTTTGCTGGTCTTTCCCTGTTTTAAGACCCTCATCTTACCTCTTCTTTAAGCTGTGTATGGATCTCGCCTCTACTACTACACTCTCCTGACATCTGTAAGACTGAAGAAATGCTTCCTAACATCCCGAAGACTCGTCTGAGTTTTCAGCTGCCAGTTAAGTCCTCTTCCCGTATCCCATCTCTGAAATATTCTGTCCCTGGTCAATTTGGCAATTTCTCAAAATTTCATACATTTTTACCATGTCTTCCCTATCCCTCCTGCCCTTCAGGGTCGTCAGGTTGAGTTCTCTTAACCTCTCCTCATAGGACATACCTCTTAGTTCCGGGACTAGTCTTCTTGAAAATGTTTCCACTTTCTCCAATTTCAGTGCTTGAGCAGCTGTTGGTTCCATATTGGAGCTGCAGACTCCAAAATGGGCTTTACGTACACAGTGTAAGTGTTGTGAATGACTCCCTGCTTAGATGTCGATATGCTATTTATTCTTAGGTTTGCCAGGCACCCAGATATGCAGCAGGGCAAATGCTCGGTATGATATTCACCCCAAGATCCTTTTCCCTTGGCTGAGGTTAGCAGTCTTTGGCCCACAAGCCTGTACACCGTCTGAGGTCTTCTCTGTCCTTCTCAAAGCTTCATGACTTAGATCTTGATGGGGCTAAACTCGAGGAGCCATTTGTCAGACCAGGGTTGCAGGTGTCCATATCTCTCTGCAGTGTTTCCTGATCTTCGCCCGGTTATATTTTCTGTGGAGAAATTTTCTCCAGGAGGGGGGTATCAGCCCCCTTCAGCCCTTTCAGCCCCTTTCAGCCCTGAGGGGCCCAGCCCTCTCAGAAGGGGCAAGCATCTTGTTTACTGCTACAGCGAATAATTGATAGCAGATGCAGTATGAGTATGGGACGTGGTTGCTTCGACCGACGCTCCTTGCAGTGTTGCAAAGTGTATTTTAATAAGAGACAGTACATCTCTTACTTTAGCAGGACAATTAAGGAAAATCCTGCTCCCACTTTATTACCATGGTAAAGATAGTGTACATTGTTGTTTATGCTTAAGACAGCAAGAATCAAACATTCTGCTTTGCTTCATCGAGGAAGTGGCAAGGAAGCAAAAGTACTAGGTCAGCTTTTCCTTTGTGCAAGGGGAGTAACGGCTTGGGGTGCTGTGGCGTCTTCAGATTACTTTTGACTCTACTGAGAGTGACACTGACGCCAGGATAACCAACAAAGAACACTGATCTGTGCATTAGTGTGAACAAAGTGTCTCATAAAACACAATAAACACTTAAGAGAAGTGTGATCAGCTTCTTTAGTGATAAGATTGTGAACAATAAAGACAAATCTTGTGGAACATAGTGTACCAGTGTGCGTATTCCTAGACTATGGAAGACGTGGACATCCAAGGACACTTCAGCTTCTATCAAGTCACCAATATCTGTCGAAGGTGTGAAGAACACCATAGCTCACGCTACAAGAGCAAGGTAGGTTACGAATTTCTTGTAGTACGGGGGACTGCGCGGTTCTTGAGTCGCAAGGAGTTTGTAATCAACCTATAGTCGGCAGTAAGGTGCGGACTTTTGAGTCCAAACAAGTATGTAATTTGTCAGCCATCAGTGAATGAAATATGTTGACATAACACCCCTAGGGGTAATTTATAATCTTACAAATTATAAATCTTTACAGCCCATTGAGAGATAACTTCGACAGCTTCTCAAGACCTCGTCTGCAGGGGCGGCTGTGCAGGCGATGAGTTGTCTTTCTAAGTTAAGTACAAACTCTTTAAACTTAACTGGTAATGCCATTTCTCAACATATTCCTTATTAGTTTCATGTGGTTTGTACTCACCTAATTGTGGTTGCAGGGGTCGAATCACAGCTCCTGGTCCCTCCTCTTCGCTGATAGCTATGCCCGCTCTTTCCCTGTTCCATGAGCTTCATCGTACCTGTTCTTAAAGCAATGTATGGATCCTACCCCCACTACATCACTCTCCAGATGGTTCCACTTCCTGACAACTCTATGACTTAAGAAATACTGCCTAACATCCCTGTGACTCATCTGAGTTATCAGCTTCCAGTTGTGGCCCCTTGTTGTTGTGTCCCATCTTTGGAACATTCTGGGTCTCTCCATCTTTTCAATTTCTTTCAGTATTTTATATATTATCATGTCCTACGTATCCCTCCTTGTCCTCCAGTGTCGTCAGCTTGATTTCACTTAACCTCTCGTTGTAAAACATAATCCTTAGCTATGGGATTAATCTTGTTGCAAACCTTTGCACTTTCTCTAATTCCTTGACGTGTTTGACCAGGTATTAGTTCCATACTGGTGCTGCGTACTCCAGTATGAGCCTGACATACGCAGTGTACAGTGTCTTGAATGACTCCTTACTCAGGTGTCGAAACGTTATTCTTAGATTTGTCACGCACCCATATGCTGCAGTAAAGATAAGATAAGATTTCGTTCGGATTTTTAACCCCGGAGGGTTAGCCACCCAGGATAACCCAAGAAAGTCAGTGCGTCATCGAGGACTGTCTAACTTATTTCCATTGGGGTCCTTAATCTTGTCCCCCAGGATGCGACCCACACCAGTCGACTAACACCCAGGTACCTATTTGCTGCTAGGTGAACAGGACAACAGGTGTAAGGAAACGTGTCGAAATGTTTCCACCCGCCGGGAATCGAACCCGGGCCCTCCGTGTGTGAAGCGGGAGCTTTAGCCACCAGGCCACCGGGCCACCTGTTATAGTTATTGGTTGATGTGTTCCGCCTGGAGACGTGCACGGTATTATAGTCACCCCAAGATCTTTTTCCTTGATTGAGGATTGCAGACTTTGGTCCCTAGCCTGTACTCAGTCTGCAGTCTTCTTTAACCCTCTGCAATCTTCATGATTTTGCAATTCGTGGGGTTAAATTCCATCAGCCAGTTGTTGGACCAAACTTGCAACCTGTACTTATCCCTTTGTAGTCTTATCTGATCCTCATCCATTTGAATTCTCTTCATTAGCTTCACATCTTCTGCAAATAGGGTCATCTTCGAATTTACCCCTTCCATCATGTCATTCATATATACCAGAAACTGAACCGGTTCTAAGACTAACCCTTGAGGAACTCCGCATTGTCAAAGGCGCCCACTCTGTCACCTCATCACTTGTTGTTTCCTTCCTGTCAGATATTTTTTGATCCACTGCCTTTCCTGTTATTCCTGCCTGCTACTTTATCTTTTTGCACTAATTTATTTCGTACAACTGTGTAGAAAGCATTCTCACAATTCTATCTTACTTCTGTCACCTTGATGTAAACTCCAGAAGGTTTGTGACACAGGATTACCCTTTCCTGATTTCGTGATAGTTATCGTGTAAGTGCTCATTCCTTTCTAGGTGCTCTTCTTATGAGCTTATCTGTGAATCTGCATACTATACATACTAGTGACACTGGTTTGTAGTTTAATGTTGCCAATCTGTCTCCTTGAAAACTGGGACTATATTTTTGTCATCCACATCTCGTGTAGTTGCCCTTTTTCGATAGACGTAGCTCGTCTGCACATCCATATCTATCGCTACAATTATTTCAAATCACAAACACTCCCAGTATACCCACAACACAAATGGTTTTCAGAAGAGAGACTTCAGCGTGAATTCTCTAAATGGGAGTGATATTTGAGGAGTGTAAAGAGACGCCAGTCTAGTCTGCCATATTCGACACTACAACTGCCACACTAAATTCGACATTGCAGCAGTCGACTGGATTCCTTCTTTCTACGATGCACTAGTTAATTCTGGACACTTTTGAGTGATATGAGTATGTGGAGAGTTGCCTGCATGGACAATTGGCGATATTTTCCAGCCACCTCTTTCTCACTACTATCCTTCACACTGCATCCAGCTACCTTGCATCGTGCATAGAACTCTCTTTCTTGCAAACGTGTTAGCTGTGTTCCTGTTCGCAGTTACTAATTATCTGCTGCAATTAATTCCTGCTGTCTTAGTGGTTTAAGCAACGGGTTTTAAATGCAGATCAACCTCAAACCTGGAAGTCAACTTCAGTTCTTCAACCTCACCATTAGTACTTCAGTGGTTAATTTTTCCTGTGTATGCCGGCCTTGTATTCTTTTACACGTAAATTCACTGGGTAAATATATTACTAAGTGACATTCTGCCTTCATCTGTCATGTTCAGTTATATATATATATATTATATATTATATATATATATATATAATATATATATATATATAATATATATATATATATATATATATATAGATAGATAGATAGATAGGGGGGCAATGTGGCAGATGTTGCAAGTGTATGGTGTAGGAGGTAGGTTACTGAAAGCAGTGAAGAGTTTTTACGAGGATAGTGAGGCTCAAGTTAGAGTATGTGGAAAGAGGGAAATTATTCCCAGTAAAAGTAGGCCTTAGACAAGGATGTGTGATGTCACCATGGTTGTTTAATATATTTATAGATGGGGTTGTAAGAGAAGTAAATGAGAGGGTCTTGACAAGAGGCGTGGAGTTAAAAGATAAAGAATCACACACAAAGTGGGAGTTGTCACAGCTGCTCTTTGCTGATGACACTGTGCTCTTGGAAGATTCTGAAGAGAAGTTGCAGAGATTGGTGGATGAATTTGGTAGGGTGTGCAAAAGAAGAAAATTAAAGGTGAATACAGAAAGAGTAAGGTTATGAAGATAACAAAAAGATTAGGTGATGAAGATTGAATATCGATTGGAGGGAGAGAGTATGAGGAGGTGAATGTATTCAGATATTTGGGGTGGACGTGTCAGCGGATGGGTCTATGAAAGATGAGGTGAATCATAGAATTGATGAGGGAAAAAGAGTGAGTGGTGCACTTAGGAGTCTGTGGAGACAAAGAACTTTGTCCTTGGAGGCAAAGAGGGGAATGTATGAGAGTATAGTTTTACCAACGCTCTTATATGGGTGTGAAGCATGGGTGATGAATGTTGCAGCGAGGAGAAGGCTGGAGGCAGTGGAGATGTCATGTCTGAGGGCAATGTGTGGTGTGAATATAATGCAGAGAATTCGTAGTTTGGAAGTTAGGAGGAGGTGCGGGATTACCAAAACTGTTGTCCAGAGGGCTGAGGAAGGGTTGTTGAGGTGGTTCGGACATGTAGAGAGAATGGAGCGAAACAGAATGACTTCAAGAGTGTATCAGTCTGTAGTGGAAGGAAGGCGGGGTAGGGGTCGGCCTAGGAAAGGTTGGAGAGAGGGGGTAAAGGAGGTTTTGTGTGCGAGGGGCTTGGACTTCCAGCAGGTATGCATGAGCGTGTTTGATAGGAGTGAATGGAGACAAATGGTTTTTAATACTTGACGCGCTGTTGGAGTGTGAGCAAAGTAACATTTATGAAGGGGTTCAGGGAAACCGGCAGGCCGGACTTGAGTCCTGGAGATGGGAAGTACGGTGCCTGCACTCTGAAGGAGGGGTGTTAATGTTGCAGTTTAAAAACTGTAGTGTAAAGCACCCTTCTGGCAAGACAGTGATGGAGTAAATGATGGTGAAAGTTTTTCTTTTTCGGGCCACCCTGCCTTGGTGGGAATCGGCCAGTGTGATAATAAAAAAAAAAAATAATATATATATATGTCGTGCCGAATATGTAAAACTGGTCAATTAGCAAGAACTCATTTAAAATTAAGTCCTTTCTAAAATTTTCTCTTATACGTTTAAAGATATATTTTTTTTCATTAATGTTAATGTAAAAAAATTTAATTTTGCTCCAAAAGAATCTTAGAAAACTTACCTAACCTTATTATAACAAGAACAATTTATTTTAGCCTAACCCAATTAAATATATTTTAGATTTGTTTACAATAACTTAATGCTAAACAAACACGGTGAAATATATTATTTTCATTATGTTAAGAATGATTTTGGCGACATTATTCCATACACATATTTTCACTTGTCCTATATGGCAAGATGAGCGTTGCTATTTAAGCCAAGATCGCAAGTTCTGCCTATACATATATACATATATAAGTGTGTGTGTGTGTGTGTGTGTGTGTGTGTGTGTGTGTGTGTGTGTCTGTGTGTGTGTGTGTGTGTGTGTGTGAAACAAATAGGTACATATATACATATGTTTGTCATAGAAAGGCGTAGAATTAGGAGGAATATGATTGAGGTTTATAAATGGAAAACAGGAATTAATAATAAAGGAGATGTAAATAGCGTGCTAAAAATATTTAACAGACAGGACGCAGCAAGGTTTTCCAATTGGAAAAATTCAGATTCAGGAAGGATATAGGAAAGTTATGGTTTGATATTAGAGTTGTGGATGAGTGGAACAAACTCCCGAGTACAGTTATTGAGGCTAAAACGTTGTGTAGTTTTAAAAATAGGCTGGATAAATACATGAGTGGGTGTGGGTGGGTGTGAGTTGAACCTGACTAGCTTGTGCTACTAGGTCGGATGCTGTGCTCCTCCTTTAACTGATATGTCTGGCCTCACTAGGTCAGTGAGCTTAAGCCGGTAAGGGAATTGAACCTGCCTCGCATGGGCCAGTAGGTCTTTTGCAGTGTTTGTTCCTTCTTCATATATATATATATATATATATATATATATATATATATATATATATATATATATATATATATATATATATATATATATATGCAAGGAATTCGCGAGAGCAGGCGAAATATACACAAACACTGATCTCTGGCTGAAGGAGACTCGAACCTACGAACCGTAGGACAAGGTACGCAGTGCTTTACCAATCTACCCACACTGGACCAATACCTTGGCGTGTAGCATGCGCTACACGTTTGATCCAAGGCAGCCTTCAGCCAGAGATCAGTGTTTATATATATATATATATATATATATATATATATATATATATATATATATATATAAACACTGATCTCTGGCTGAAGGAGACTTGAACCTACGAACCTTGGAACAAGGTACGCAGTGAATTACCATTCTCACCACACTGGACCATACCTTGGTGTCCAGCTTGCGCCTGCTTTTGCGAATTCCTTGCATGCATATATATATATATATATATATATATATATATATATATATATATATATATATATATATATATATATATATATATATATATGCAATAAGATCACAGTAAACAGGTGATTTCAAAATATGCAAAACAACCACTATGAAAAAATAGAGAAATTCCAAGCGCTTTCGTGACTACTCTCATTAGTGGTTGTTTTGCATATATATATATATATATATATATATATATATATATATATATATATATATATATATATATATATATATATATATATATATATATATATATGAGAGATACAGACATAGACAGACAAACGGAGAGATACAGACAGATTACTTGCATAATACCTGAGCCACACACTAACACCTATAGCATCACATGGACTCTCAGATATCTAGGTTTTTCCTAAAGAAGTTGTGAGCGTCATCTTAGGTTCTGTTTAGACTGTACTCTCGCTCCTACTACAGACGCCATCACTCACTACACTGGAAATTTTATTATTCCAGATATACTTGCTCAACAAATCCTTTCCAGACAAAACAAAGCCATTACTTAGCTCTTCCCTCCAGCCCCCTGCTACACCTGATTCACTATACATGTTGTATGTTTTGTATTCTCTCTGTTTGATTGACAAAGCCAGTGATTGTGAAACTTCCTCACTAGAGAGTACTAGTTTATATTTGCAAAAGCATTCTGGTAATAATTTTTGCAGCAGTGTGGACACAACGACCATCTGGCTGTCACAACCCTCAACCCAACAATAACAACAAGGTGCTCAAGATTTTAAGAAGCTTTTTCTCGTGGTTTTATAACTTTTTCATGTTTTCTTGGGGGGTAGGGGAGAGAGAGATTCTTCGTCAGAGGGAACGTTTAATATCAGATCCCTAATTAAAACATAGTGGACTAATAATTCTTAAAGAAATAAACAACTCATCTTCCATACATCGTCACTGTTGGACCACTATTTTTGCAGGCAGATTCAATTATTTATAACCAACTACTGTTTACGTCAGGAAATTATCAAATGTCTCCAACGGCCGCAATTTCTCTCATTTTCCGTGTTGCTGACTGTGCCTTGAACTTACCAGACTGGATTATTATAATCAAAGAACACGCGAAACCGACAAGGGTCATACAGCGCTGGGGAGCAGAAAATAGTTCTGAGGCTATAAACAGCTAGGTGGAGAGGGGATCAGAGGTGAGAGGACAAAAGGGCTGAAAGGGACGCTAAGGGCTGTGTGTCAAAGTTAGTACAGTAAAGCAGTTGCTGACAAAAAGTCAAAAAGTGTTTGTAAGTCAAAGGCAGGACCATCTGCAAGAAGGGAAGATTAGGAATGAGAGGTAGGACGGCGGCGTCGTTGGAGGTAAGTCCTGCGAACTTGATGGTAAACCGGCAATTGACAAGAAAGTGAAGAACCGAAATAGGGACCCAACAAACCTCAGAGAGAGGAATAGGGTGCCGTTCCATGAGGTACCCAAGGGTAAGGTGAGTATGGCCAATGCAGAGCCGAGAGAGAGCGGTCTCCCGAGTAGGGCAACGGTGGTAAGATGGCCACAAACCTAAAAGCGGTTTAATAGACTGCAATTTGTTATTGTGCATGTCTGACCACTGTTGTTGCCAACAGCCGTGATGACAGGTAAAGATAACTGAAAAATAATCCCTGAACGGAATACCTCTATAGGAAACCAGAAGCTCATGTGTCGTTGACCACACAGCAGCATCCACTTCTTCACTGCCCTGAACATCAGTGTGTCCAGGGACCCAACAGAAAACGACGTCTTTGTTTTTGCTAGCCACACCGTGCAACCATAGCTGAATACGAAGGACTAATGGATGAGGGGACTCAAACTGATTAATGGCTTGTAAGGCACTGAGGAAACCTGAAATGATCACAAACGTCGAAGGAGACGTATATGTAATACTGAGAAACACGATGAGGATGGCATACAACTCGGCAGTAAAAATACTAGCCGAGTTTAACAAATGACCTCGGGCAACATCATCAGGGAACACTGCCACAAGCCCAACACCATCAGAAGAGTGAGAAGGATCCATATAAACAGCAATGGCATGAGCATGCAATCAGATGTGATCAAGAAAAAGAGAGCAAGAAGCAGTTGTAGGTAGGAGAGCTTTGGCGCAGGGCAGTAGGGGAGAATAGACAGAACCTCCCAAGGGGTAAAGGAGAAGGCAGAGGCTAAATGAACATACAAGGGAAGCAACTGGACAGAAGAAGGGAGTGAAGATGTAAAGAAAACGGTTGGAGAAAGCAGGGGCATTGAACAAATACAGTTGAACCTCTATTTACGAATATAATCCTTTCTGTGACCTTGCTCGCATCTCGATTTGCTCGTTTATTGAGACAATTTTCCTCATTTAAATTCACTGAAATGGAATAAATCCAGTGGAATTTCAGGCACGACAAAATACTTCATCATTTTGCTAATATCAACTCTACGGCTTATTTATCTATCACAATTCATCTAATATGACATAAACAATATTAATAACATTGAAACATGATATATACACTAGAATAAATAAAATATGTCATTACGAATGTGAGGAGTGTAGGCGGTGGTGGCAGCAGCCATTGTTGTTGTTAGGGTGTACAGGGCCACCACAGTGGCCATTCCTGCTTCTGGCTACATACCTTCCTGTGCTCTTATTATAACAGATAACGGAGTGTTTGTAAGGCAAACTGCATCACTATATAGTTTCATAAGGACAATAATAATAACAATACTTAATGTTAAGAAATTATGTAGTAATCCAGCATTTCCCTTGGAGATGGAGAAGAGATGATGGGCACAGAAAGTGCCATTACATAGCTCCATCACCTTATTATTATTAGTACTTACATATTCTTGTAATTATACTTTTGCTTACCATTTGGAATTTTTATTCACGCAAAAACTAGAAGATTTACTGTTATGCAGACTACTGCATTGTTGTAATAATTGTATAAATAATGTCAACCCATTCGCGACTGCATATGAGACTGGCTAGGTGGACATGTATTGGACGCTGACATCATTTGTTTACTCTTGAACATCGCCAAAGAATCGAACATTTCTGCTACTTTAAACTCAATTTCAAAGTACTTTTTTGTGAAAGCAATCAAAATCATATCTATTTCTGTAATATATCTTCCATTTTATCAAATGAGACCAAACACAAACACAAAAACCATATGAAAATATACCGCTAAGGGGCGGATAATGGCTGAGAAGTAAACTCAGTTATTTATGGTCCGATTTCTTTCAATTTTGATGAATGTTAAGAAGCATCTTTCCATCATACATTGCCCATTTCAATAAGATAAGCCAACAAACAACTGAGATCCAGATCCCTAGATCAAGAGCAAGAGCCCCTCTCCATCGTCAAGGGACCTCCCTTGAGGCCCGCTCTCATCTTGAAACTTCGCTTGCAAAAAATCGACCAAACAACTGCTCGTATTTTGAAACACTTGCACGTTGGGGCACTCATAAGTAGAGGTTCCACTGTAATGGGCTTTTACTAATGTCTGAGACCAACCTATATGTAGATGGAACACGAAAGTCATGAGAGCCGACGAACTAACGAAGGCAATGAGCATCATGACGATCAGCTATGGAAGGGACATTTAACTCAGCACAGAGGCTTTCAACTTGAGATGAATAAAAGGCACCAAGGCATAAACGTACACCTTGATGATGAAGGTGATCTAACTTAGAGAGAGTGGTAGGAGAAGCTGCAGAATAGACTTGATCTCCATAATCCAGCTTGAACAAGACTAGGGTGGTATGCAAACTGAGGAAAGTCCGGCGATTTGCACCCCATAAACGATGTGCCAGAATTTTCAGGAGATCCAACTGACCATGGCAGGTAGTCTTCAAAGAGGAAATGTGTGGTTTCCATGTCAATCAAAAATCGAAGAGAAGAACGAGAAACTTGACCGTATCACATTCCTGAATACGTGAACCGCGTGAATCCAATTGAATATGTGGGACAAGAGGACGTCTAGTGAAAGTAATGAATTGGGTTTTTGTACTAGAAGTGGCCCAATAGGAAACCCAGTCAACTGTTGCATATGTGTCTTACCTAACAATCTGTCGGTATTTTATACCATTTTAATGTTCATTCTGTCAGACACTGCAACACAAGGGTATCTTGGTACAGACCATCAACTTCGACAACCTCTACTAGTGAGAACGGCTGGGTTTGAGAGGGACCTGCCCTCCCAAAGCAACCTACGTCTCACCTCCTGGCACTATATAAAGGCTCCGTCCTGTCACTTCAACTTCATATTGTTCAGACAACGGAACAATACTCTTCTCCAGACTGAGGGACTGACCACCTCAAAACTTTAAGGGTGATGGACTGATTACATCGTCTTCAAGTATCTTCTGCTTCTACTTTTCTGTACTCGACTGAAGAAGCCTACTGTGTAGGCGAAACGTTTCGAAATAAAGATACCTAACTGTTGCATATGTGTCTTACCTAACAACCTGTGTTCTTAATGGCACGTCGGAGTTCCAAGTCCGTGAGGTCTTCATCAGTCACATCTTCCGACTCACATGCAGCTTGTATCGTTAGCTGGCGCTGTGGCAGAAGATCTGTCTGTATATTCCGGATGTCCTGTGGGAGCTGAGTGGAGGCTCCCCTGGAAGTGAAAAGCTAAACTAGTTTCTCAGCTTCCTGGGATGGGTTCGGGTGTGCTGGTGGCCTCGGCTTGCTCTTGGCAGTTGCTATGTTGAGCTTGCCCCATATCTCATAAGAACATAAGAACATAAGAACATAAGAACGAAGGAACACTGCAGAAGGCCTACTGGCCCATGCGAGGCAGGTCCAAGTCCCCACCGGCTTAAGCCAATGCACCCAACCTAGTCAGGTCAGGTCACATTGACTTAAGGGAGGAACACGGCAACCGACCTGTTAGCACAAGCTATCAGGTCTAACTCACACCCACCCACATCTACTCATGTATTTATCCAACCTATTTTTAAAGCTACACAACGTTCTGGCCTCTATAACGGTACTTGGGAGTTTGTTCCACTCATCCACAACTCTATTACCAAACCAGTACTTTCCTATATCCCTCCTGAATCTGAATTTTTCCAACTTAAAACCATTGCTGCGAGTCCTGTCTAGGCTAGATATTTTCAGCACACTATTTACACCCCCTTTAATTATTCCTGTCTTCCACTTATAAACCTCAATCATATCCCCCCTAATTCTACGTCTTTCTAGAGAGTGCAGTTTCAGGGCCCTTAGTCTATCCTCATAGGAAGGTTTCTGATACATGGGATCATCTTTGTCATCCTCCTTTGTACATTTTCCAGAGAATTTAATCCATTCTGTAATACGGTGACCAAACTGTGCAGCATAATCTAAATGAGGCCTAACCAAGGATGTATAGAGTTGAAGAACAACCTGAGGACTCCTATTATTTATGCTTCTTGATATGAAGCCAAGGATTCTATTAGCTTTATTGCGAACACTTATGCACTGTTGTCTTGGTTTCAGATTACTGCTAACCAGAACTCCTAAATCTTTTCGCAATCCGTAATATTAAGATCTACATTATTTAGTTTATATGTGGCATGGTTATTGTCCTGTCCAACATTTAGAACTTTGCATTTGTCTATATTAAACTGCATCTGCCACTTCTCCGACCACTGCATCAGTCTATTCAAATCTTCCTGGAGTGCTCGAATGTCCTCGTCAGAATGAATTCGACGGCCTATTTTGTGTCATCGGCAAACTTGCCGATGTCGCTCTTTATGCCCTCATCTATGTCGTTTATGTAGATTGTGAACAGCAGGGGGCCCAACACTGACCCCTGTGGAACACCGCTCGTGACGCTTCCCCACTCTGATTTCTCCCCCTTTATGCAAACTCTCTGCTGCCTATTTGTCAACCATGCCTCTATCCAGGAAAAAATTTCTCCTCCTATTCCATGTGCTTTAATTTTCCTCAATAGTCTCTGATGTGGGACCCTGTCAAAAGCCTTACTGAAGTCCATATACACAATATCATATTCATTACCATGATCTACCTCCTCAAATACCTTAGTGAAAAAAGTTAATAAATTCGTAAGGCAGGAACGCCCCTTTGTAAAACCATGCTGAGATTCGTTGATTAATTTATGCTTTTCAAGGTGGCTACGAACTGCCTCGGCAATTATTGATTCCATAAATTTTCCCACTATGGAGGTTAGGCTTATTGGTCTATAGTTCGAAGCTAAGGACCTGTCACCTGTTTTGAAAATAGGTATCACATTTGCCATTTTCCACTTATCTGGCACCATGCCAGTTTGTAGTGAAATGTTGAAAAGATTAGCCAAAGGTGTGCTAAGCTCCTCTTTACATTCCTTTAGAACCCTTGCATACAGTTCATCAGGGCCTGGGGATTTGTTAGGTTTTAATTTATCTATTTGCCTAAGGACCATGTCACTTGTGACCCTAATAGTGCACAGTTTATTATCGTCCTGTTCTAAAATAATTTATCATTACTGGAATATCGCTGGTATCCTCCTGTGTAAAAACTGAGAGGAAGTATGTGTTAAAAATTCTACACATTTCCTTATCACTGTCAGTGAGCTGACCCGAGGAACTTTTGAGTGGGCCTATCTTGTCCCTGATCTTACTTCTGTATACCTGAAAGAATCCTTTTGGGTTTAGTCCTTCGATTCTCTTGCAACTTTAAACCTCATAATCTCTTTTTGCTTTTCTAATTCCCTTTTTTTATTTCTCTCTTTAACTGAATATATCGATTTCTTAATTGCCCCTCTCCTCTTTTGATTTGCCTATATATGCCTCTCTTTTGACCAATCAGATATTTTAATCTATTGTTCATCCATTTAGATCATTTTTGTTTGATCTGATTTCCCTATTTGGAACATAATTTGACTGAGCAGCTAGAACTATGCCCTGGAAAGCATCATATCGGCAACCATCACCACCTACCTGACCCCTAGTCAGGTCATTCCAGTTCAGCCCACCTAAGTAATTTTTCAGTCCTATGAAATCAGCCAAGCGAAAGTCAGGGACGGAGACTTGATTGCCATTATTAGGGGAATTCCATGATATGTTAAAACTGAGTGATTTGTGATCACTCTCCCCAAGCTCATCATTAACCTCAAGATTATTAATTAAGTGTTTCCCTACTGGCAAGAACCAAGTCAAGGAGGTTATTTCCCCTAGTTGGCTCTGTCACAAACTGTTTTAAAAAACAATCCTGGATCGTATCAAGAAAGTCACCCGACTCTAAATTTCCTGTCAAATTGCTCCAGTCAATCTGTCTATAGTTGAAATCTCCCATTAGCACAACATTTTCGTATGTAGATGCCTTACGAATTTCGTCCCATAGAAGTTTACTGCACTCCCTATCAAGATTTGGGGCCCTGTAAATCACACCCAAAATTAGTTTTTCTCGGCCCTCGAGAAGCTGTAACCAAACAGATTCAGTGGCTGACGCTTCTAATTTAATATCTTGTCTAACACAACAATTTAAATTGTCTCTGACATACATCGCTACTCCACCACCTTTCCTGTTGACCCTGTCAGTGTGGAATAATTTATAGCCTTGTATGTGACATTCAGAGGGCATCTCTCTATCTTTCAGATTGAGCCAGGTCTCTGTTATAGCAATAATATCTATGTTTCCTGCACTTGCAATTAATCTTAGCTCATCTATCTTATTTCTAACACTCCTGCTATTAGTATAGTAAACCTTAAGGGAGCTAGTCCCTTGCTGCCCTCTGCTGTCCCCCTTTGTTTGCTGACCTGTTCTATTGTCTTTATTTATAACTTCATGCTGAATGCCTTTTATACATTTACTGTTTCCAACCCTAGTGTTTTCAACCTGCTTGTTTCCCACACACACCCATACCTCTATCTTCCATCATTTAAAATCATAGGCATTTCACCAATGGCCTTCTCAATCGAGTCTGGGGTGCTACCACCCCTGCCCCAGAGAGATGAACCCCATCCCTTTCATACATATCATGTTTGCCATAAAAGTTGTTCCAGTTGTCAAAATGGGATTGCAAGTTCCTTGCAGTATCTGTCTAGCCAGCAATTTACACCATGCCTGACAACCATTTTTATTTCCTACTCCCCTTCTAGGCAAGATCTACATATGATTGGGGCCCCCCTTTCTTTAAAGAAATCTATGCGACCTGTATTTCTAGCAGCTTTTTCTCTCCCCACCCTTCCAAAATCATTTCCCCCCAGCACTGAGACAAAAATGGGGTTGTTCCCATTACCTGACATGATATTATCCATCTGTTGCAATGTCCCCAAACACCAGCCCCAAGGGAAGCACACTCTATTTTCCCATCTTCTTATTCCTATTACAAAAAGCAGGGCAACATTTTTACCTGAAGTCCCCAAAACCACAAGAATGCCTTACCCTTTTTTAGCAGGGGCAGAGTACCCTTCCTTTCACTGGCCACAAAGTACATTCATCCTGGAGAACAGAGAAGCGATTTCCTCCCTTCAATCTTCACTCTTAATTTTTCCTTACTCGATGCGCCTCCCATTAGGGAAAAACAACTCCCCAAAATTTGTAGCAGGAGTTTGGGCTGCACCTCACTGGGTACCCTTGCTACCTCCCCCCCTACAGCCTCCTCAAGTGAAGACAGATTTGACCCTCACTGTAAAAAAACCTCTTCCCCACATCCCAACCACCTCCACTCTCTCCCAGGCCCATTTAGGTGGAAACCCTTTGGGCCCTTCTAAAACTCCTGGAGAGCAAGACCTCCTCCTTTAAACCCCCAAACCCCAGTTTTTAAAACACTGCAGAAGCAAGCCATGCTTTGTAACCGTCCACGCTAATCCCCAAAGCAGCTCAGGGTCTGTGACCTCACGTGACGACTGACCACTGGTGTGATGCCCGAATGCTGAGCACCACTCCAGCCATTTTTCAGTTTTTACTCTAAGAGAGACTCTGCGGGTATGCTGCACAATGGCTCTCAGAGTATTCCTGTTCTCTGCCGTAGGGTTACGCCTGTGTAGCTTCCTAAAAGAGTTGATGCGGTGGTTCTGCTCCCGCACCTCGTCATTGTAGAACCACCAGTCTCTTTTCTGAGTGCGCCCTGAGGACTTCTTTGGAATTGCGCACTCTGTTGCCTGGATGAGAACAGTTATTAGCTCCTGTTCAGCCGTATCACAGTCATCAGATAGAGAGTATGTGGACCACCAGTCATGAAGATAATCTTGGAACACCTTCCAGTTGGCCCTCGTTATGTCCCATCTAGGAGGCAGCACAACTGTGGGAGGCCTGTTGAAGTTGAAGGTGGTGATCACTGCAAAGTGGTCACTGACAAGGTGAGGATGAGTTTCCCATGTGGCTCCTGCTGCGAGTTGTGTTGTCCTGAAGGTAAGGTCGAGGCAGCCACCCAACAGGTGTGTGGGGTCTCCATTATTTAGCAACTTTACCTCTGGAATATCGTGTAGGAGCATTGCTATGTGTCTGCCAGCAGCATTGGTTGCTGAGTGAGAGTGCAGCATTGGGTGATATGCGTTGAAATCTCTACCCACAATAATACACTCAGTGCGTGCTAGTGCGAGGAGCACTGCAATGTCGAGGGTGTGTCTTGGGTTCTTGTAGATGTTATAGATGGTAATGGGCGCCCCAGGTATGTGCACAAGGATGGCCTCTACCTCGACATCCTCTCCACAGTCCACAGGGTTGGCTATAACCTCGTGAGGTATTGTATTGGATACAAATACAGCTGTGCTTCTGCAGTGAACTCCGGGTCCATGTGCCGAAAGTACCCAGCAAAACCGGGTAGTCTTGGATACATAGTCGGGACAGTCAGAGTTTCTTGTAGCAAGACGATGACAACCCGATCCCGAATTACTGCCTCCAGCAAGAAGTGCTGTTTGCCCCTCAGGCCCTGAATGTTCCATTGTAGGACCTTGAGGGTGTGATTTGGTACAGAGGTTATTCCATCGCTGTTGTTTCCTGAGCTGGAGACTGAGTCCTGCCCGCTCTGAGAACCTGCAAATTCATGGCATCCACTGTCTCCTCCTCGGTCGGTAAGCACACTCTCAGGAGCGTACTGACCATCTGCCGGAATACACTCTGTTGTTCCGTGGAGTTGATTGTGTTGCAAATAAGATCCGTGAACACCTTGATGAGTGCTACGAGATCCTCCCTGGTGAGGGCCTGCTTTGGGGTTGGGTTCGAAACAGTGGATATTATCTGGGCTGTTGTGGTCTGTAGGGACTGCTGAGGGTTGGATTTCATTTTGTATGTACCATGGTCTGTTGCTGTATACCAGGTTGGGTAGCCGGGATCTGCTGGTGAGGTGCCAGTTCAGCCCGCAAAGCCGGGTAAGGAGTGCCTGTGTTGTCGTGCTATGGCCGGTGGGGGCTCGTTTAGTGCTGCCTGCTGATCGCATTGACCATATGTACCCTGTTGATGCCTCCTGTTCCTCTTGTTTCTGTTTCTTCGTTGAGGTAGGGGTGCAGGAGGTTCTTGATCTTGATGCCTGGCTGAGGCTTCGAGGGTTGGGAATTCCTGGGCATTGACTTTGGTTAGCTGCTGAGAGATCTGCGGTATGGCAGAGTTCTCTACACCCATCGTCTGCTGAGAGTGATGATCCGTCGTAGCCTGTTGCCGAGTTTTGAGCGTCTTCCAGACTCCTTGAATTCTGGCGAGCCTCTCGGGGCATCGAGGATTTCAGGCATGGTGTTTCTGCCTGCAGTTCGGGCATTGTGGTGAGGGTGGCGATGCATTTTTCAGCTTGGTGATGCATTCCTCGGTAGGGTGGTGCTGGCTGCAGACACCACAGATTACTCTGTTTTGGACAGAGTACACCCAGGTGTCCATAACGCTGACACTTGAAACAGCGAACTGGTTCTGCTGTGAAGGTCCTGACATCGTACCTGCCCCAAGAACCAAGGTCCAGCTGGGATGGCAGTGGTCCTACATGCTGAATGAGCACCTGTCGGGTTGGTGCGTTGCCTGCCGTCTTTGCCTTGAGACGTTGGGCTGACACCACACAGGGGTGAGCTGCTACTGCCTCGATGGGCATCATCAGCGGGTATCACATCACTACACCCTTGGTGATCTGCCGAGAGTCCAGTTCCTCCAGAGTGAATGAGCGATCTGTCTCCATGACTCTTCAAGGTGGTGACCATTTCCTTGCTGAGAGGAGTCAATATTGGTTCTCCCCTCAAGTTGAATAATATCTTGTGTCGTGATTCCAGGCATGAAACAACGCCATAGTGGGTTCTGTGGTCCATGTAAGACTTCACCTTGAATTTGCCAGGCCGGTTGAGCTGGTTTGCCTGCTCCTTGGACGGACGGCGCTTCTTCTTCTTGTCCACAGGGATCCATCCTTCTTGGTTTTTCGGGGGGTGGGGTGTTTATTTCCTCCCCTGTTTCCATATTCGCTGGCTCCATGGTTGGAACTGTCAGATCTGCTAAAATGTGAGCAGGATCTTCCTCTTCCTCTGATGACACGGAGTGGTCTCACAACTTCTTCGCTAGAATTGCGTCCCACATTTCCAAATCCGAGTCCTCCGTCGTGTTCATGGAGCATCGTGGCCTCTTCTTTTCGGCAGAAGCCATGTGCCCATCTTGTGATAAGGTAGTGAACTCCGTGAACTGAGTGCGTGAACTGAGTCCTGTCTCAACACTGTCGCTTGATCTTCAGTTAGTTCCAGACTTTGGAACAGAACTTCTCCAGGCTGAGGGACTGACAACCTCAAATCTACGACTTCGACCAACGATCTCGCCTTTCTAATTACCCCATGTTGAGAGTGACTTTCCTCAGAGTGGTGGTTACTGGACCTTCGTCTTCATCTTCAGGATTGGTGCTTCGGCGGCTGCCTACCCAAGGGCAGGAAGCCTCCCTCTGCACTCCTGTTGCTGTCTGAAGTCTCCACGCCTCAGACTGTACGTGTAGTCTACACGCTATACAGCCAGTGTTGCCTCTCCTCGCCGTTGTCTGAAGTCTCCACGCCTCAGCCTGTATTTGAAGTCTGCACGCCATACAGCTAGTGTTGGCTCTCCTCACCGCTCACAGCCAGTGTTGCCTCTCTTCACCGAGTGGTGGTTACTGGACCTTCGTCTTCACCATCAGGATTGGTGCGTCGGTGGCTGCCTACCCAAGGGCATGAAGCCTCCCTCTGCACTCATGTTCCTGTCTGAAGTCTCCACGCCATACAGCCAGTGTTTTTTTTTTTGCTTCAACTCGCCGCTCACAGCCAGTGTTGCCTCTACTCCCCGCTCACAGCCAGTGTTGCCTCTCCTCGCCGTTCAGGGCATACAGTGCTCTATCGAACTACAGCTCACCTCCCCAGTGCCCTGTGCCTCCAGCGACGGACTCCACAAGAAAACTTTAAAGTAAGAGACAGGCAAGTACGTGTGTCTACTTCACACGTACTTGCCTAGCCGAGTACTCTCACAGATTTGGCCGCCAAATCTGATTTACGATGCCTTCAATGCTTTCCACTTCCTTCCCCCTTACCACTCCTCCTCTACCTCCAACACCTGCCTCTACTCCGTCTTCTCATGACTCTAAGGCGTACCCTGCCTCTACCTCTTCCAAACCCAATTCTTTCTCGCTTAACCTCAAATACTCTAATTCTGATCATACCACTATCTGCTCCAGATGTTCGGCAACTGGCCACTTCTGGAATACTTGCAATCTCCCCCTTAAATGTTCTAACTGCGGCGGGTCACACACTGCAGTTGCAGATTCCTGCCCTTCTAGAAAGCACATTCTCCCCTCCCTCAGAGCAAGCCAACGTCCCTCCCTCCTCAACCCCTTCCCTGCACCTCCCTCCCCTTCCATACCTCCCTCCCCTACCCCCTATGGCTGGGCCTCCCCACGCACTTGGTCTACCTCTTCTACTCTACACACATTAAACACCAACACACAGACTACAAGCACTTCTCCTTCTACACCTACACCCACACTAGATTACAAAACTGTCAACTCGCCACTGCTGCCCACTCTGCGATGGTAATCTCTCAAGCTTACCAATCAGACTACTCACATGTCCTTAACCTAATCTTGTCTGCCAACAATCTTCCCTCTTTAATTATCCCTCCTTCCTGCTTCTCTTCTAAGCCTCCTACAAACTCTCCCCCCCACTTCCTACTCCACCAGCTCTCCTCCTCCCCTACCCCTCTTCACTACTTCTACCCCTCCCACCAACACCCCTACAGCTGCTGCTACAACCACCCCTCCCCCCACCTCCTTACCCACTTCCTCATCCCCAACCAAAGCTTCCACTTCCTCATCCCTTAACATAGCTTCCTCTTCCTCATCCCCTACCAAAGCTTCCACTTTCTCTGCATCCACCTTCGCCCACTCCACCACAACCAAAACTTCATCCAGGTCCAACTCCACCTCCTCCAGACAAAATCCACTCAAACCTAAACCTGCCCCAACTTCTGACAGACAGACCAAAGAACATAAAAACAGATCCAGCTCTTCATCCCCCTCCAGGAAATGGGTCCGTAGCACCTACAAACACACATCCACTGATGGCACCACTATCACGGGCTTTAATCCAAACTCCTCTCCCGACATAACTTTGCTATGACGAAACCATTAAATCACGTTTAGGGTGATTCAGTTCAACGTATGTTCTTACTTTACTATTAGACACCTACTGGCCGAGCTCCTTGAAGCAGAGGCGCCAGATATTGTTTTGCTAAACAGTACCTGCCTCAAAGCCCCTCAACATATCCGCCATTATGGTTATATTGCACTACAGTCCCCCTATGATCCCCACGATGGGGTTGCCATCCTTGTCAAATCCAACATAAAACACGAATTTCTCCCAATCCCTTTTATACACCAACACTGTCTGGTGGTCAGAATACACACCCACCTTGGCCCCTTTATCTTTTTCACCGCCTATGCTCGCCCAAACACTATTCTCAACATACACGACCTTTCCTTAGACTTCAACTACACCAACACACCAACATACCTACTAGCTGACATGAATGCCAAACACACAGCCTTTCATCACACCAGTAACAACCAACTTGGTCACCAATTACTCAACTTCACAAACCATAAACACCTAATTCATCTCAGCACAGACTTCAACACCTTTTACAACCACACTGGCCAAGGCAAACCAGACATCATTCTGGCAAACCGAGCCAGCTCTCTGTTTCAACACTACATCTCACCTGGCCCTATTACAGGCTCTGATCACATCCCAGTCATGTTGCACATCTCCTCCAACCCTATCCTCATCCCGGCCACACCTTCCTTCTCGTACAAGAACGCTGACTGGGATGCTTTCAAAAACAACACATAGACAGTACTAACCTCACCTAGGACTACAACAACAAACCTATCTCTGATATCGACACTCAACTTGATCTCATCCAGGACACCATTACACAAGCAGCCAACATCGCAATACCAAAGAAAACTCACACCACTCGTTTTTCCTTCAAACCGTCACTCAGAACAAGAAGACTAATTATCTGCTACCACAACCGCTTCCTCTACAACACACACAGATTTAATCAAGTCCGATTAGATCTCACTTACCTTAGAAACAACATTCTACACACCCTAGATGAAGACCACAACAATCACTGGTCACAACTCATACAACAAGCAGACAAACAGCGTATTAAAAACACTAAAGCCTTCTGGAACTTTATCAAAAAAATCAGAGGCACAACTCCCACCAACAAATTCAAACACATCACCCACAACAACACACACATCTCAGACCCGCAGGCTGCTACTAACATCTTCAAACACATCTGGGAGAACATCTTCCACCCTCACCCACCTCACGTTATTCGACACATTCAAAACATAGAACACTGGAACACTACACACACACAAGAAACAACACCAGATAGCCACATCCATCTGGACTCTCTTACCTCCTCCCAAGAACTCGACACTTCTTTCACCAATACAGACATTAAAACTCTCCTCAGACACCTTCCTCCCAAGGCTCCTGGTGCCTCTGGCGTAAACCATATTATCCTAAAACACCTTCCTGACTCTATCATTACTGCCTACACTAACCTCCTCAATGCCTCCCTTGCCTCTGGATACTTCCCTTCCCTCTTCAAAGCTGCTACTGCTATCCTCCTTCCTAAACCCAATAAAGACCACTCTGATCCTAGAAACTATCGCCCTATCAGCCTCCTCGAAACTTAAGGAAAACTCTTTGAAAAACTCAACCATTGCCTTCGCAGATACCTGGAACACAACTCTCTACTTTCTGATGGCCAGTTTGGCTTCAGAACACAGATCCACACAGGATGCCATTAACATCATTCTCAACTACGTCCACATAAACACAAAACAAAGAAAAAGGACAGCCCTGGTTGCAAAAGACTTTGAAAAAGCTTTTGACACTGTGTGGCACGAAGGGCTCAAGTACAAACTCTGCACTAACTTTAACCTGCCTCTCACTACTCGTAAACTCCTCTGCAATTTCCTAGACGGCCGTACCATGAGAATCAAATTCCAAGGCTGTTACTTTGACTACTTCACACTAAATGCTGGAGTACCCCAGGGATCTGTCCTCTCCCCTACCCTCTACATTTTATATACACTAACGACATTCCAACGCCTATATACCACAACTCCATCACACTAGCCTATGCAGACGACATTACACAACTCATCACTCATGCCAATATAGATACACTCACACACAAAACACAAAATGAGGTCGACAGG
The DNA here is from genome assembly GCF_026875155.1 of Cherax quadricarinatus. Lineage (NCBI taxonomy): Eukaryota > Metazoa > Arthropoda > Malacostraca > Decapoda > Parastacidae > Cherax > Cherax quadricarinatus. The sequence goes on from NC_069473.1 coordinate 2,741,175, forward strand.
ATAGCCATCTGGGAACAAAAATGGAGGATCAAAACCAATGCAGCTAAATCCAGCATTACATATTTTAACTACAGGAAACGTGATCCTCCATTACCTGTCGAGCTCAAAACAGCTGACACCCGCACTTACATCCCCATCACACAATCTGTCACTGTCCTTGGCGTTAATCTTGACTACCTTCTTCGCTTACACGGTCATATTCCCTCAAGGCATGCAATAGCTAGTAAGGCCCTTGCGGGCTTCTACAAGCTGAAACATGCCTCCCAACACACCAAACTACACCTCTACAAATCCCTAATACGTCCTCTGATAACTTACTCTCCTCTAGCCCTCTCTCTTGCAGCTAAAACAACTTACTTAAACTGCAGCGTGTCCAGAACAAGGCGCCTGGGTGCTTGATGTCAGATGGGAGGACTTCGCCACAAGCGAGTCTCTCCATGCCCAATTAGACATCCCTGTACTGAATCTGTACTGGAAGACGCTCAGTGACAGACAGATAGACAAACTTGAGACACGACATGACTACTGGACCTCTCTCCTTGACGAAGACATTCGCAGACCCACAAACCAACACAACCTTTTCTACTCCTTGCATGATCCTGCTCCTAACCCTATTTACAAATAACCTTGGATTCAGTGACAGGTACCTTCTCTGACTGATACCATTCTCTGACCCACGTTCGCCTTAGCTTTTGGGATAAGACATGGCTCAGTTCTACACTCCTCTCTAGCGCTAAACTTAGCATGTCCCTTCCTCCCCGCTCACCCCACCGGAGTCCCAATAGAAGAGCCTGAATTTCTCTTCTCAATATCTGTCCCACGATCGCCTTCGCTGCTGGGTTAAGCCCTGGCTCTATTTCTACGACTAAGAACACTCCTCTCCAGCACTATTCTTTGTCTGTCCCGTCTTCCCCACTCATCCCATTTGGGATCTTACCTGAACTTGTTCGTTCGTTCGTGATGGACTTATTACATCGTCTTCACATCTCTACTGCTCCCGCCTACTTTCTGTACTCGACTGAAGAAGCCTACTGTGCAGGCGAAACGTTTCGGAATAAGGTTGCCTAAATGTTGCCTATGTGTCTTATATACCAACCTGTCGGTATTGCATACCATTTGATAATCAAAATAGCTTGTAGTTCTGTGTAATATTGTTTTATACTTTTGATGAACTATAAACTAATGTGGAATTATCTGTTTATTTCCTAAGGGGTGAATGTATTTGTGTGTTTGCGAATGTGTGAGTTTGTGTGTGTGTGTGTGTACTCGCCTAGTTGTGGTTGCAGGGGTCGAGTCATAGCTCCTGGCCCCGCCTCTTCCCTAGCCGCTACTGGGTCACTCTTCCTGTTCCATGAGTTTTATCATACCTCTTCTTAAAGCTATGTATGAATCCTGCCTCCACTACATCACTTCCCAAACTATTCCACTTCTGACTACTCTGTGACTGAAGAAATATTTCCTAACATCCCTGTAATTCATGTGAGTCTTCAACTGTGACCCCTTGATGCTGTGTCCCATCTCTGGAACATTCTGTCTGTCCACCTTGTCGATTCCTCTCAGTATTTTATACGTCGTTATCATGTCGTCCCTATCTCTTCTGTCCTCTAGTGTCGTCAGGTCGATTTTCCTTAACCTAGCTCTGGGATTAGTCTTGTTGCAAACCTTTGAACTTTCTCTAGTTTTCTCACGTGTTTAGCTAGGTGTGAGTTCCAAACTAGTGCTGCATACTCCAGTATGGGCCTAACGTATACAGTATACAGGGTTTTGAACGATTCCTTATTAAGATGTCGGAATGCTGTTCTTAGGTTTGCTAGGCGCCCGTATTCTGCAGTAGTTATTTGGTTGATGTGCACCTCAGATGTACCTGGTGTTATACTCACCCCAAGATCTTTTTCCTTGAGTGAGGTTTGTAGTCTCTGGCCCCCTAGACTGTACTCCGTGTGTGATCTTCTTTGCCCTTCCCTAATCTTCATGACTTTGCACTTAGTAGGGTTGAACTCCAGGAGCCAGTTGCTGGACCAAGCCTGCAGCCTGTCCAGATCCCTCTGTAGTTCTGCCTGGTTCTTGTCCGATTGGATTTTTCTCATCAACTTCACATCATCTGCAAACAGCGACACTTCGGATTCTATTCCTCCCGTCATATCGAACACATACCAGAAACAGCACCAGTCCTAGGACTGACCCCTGTGGAACCCTACTCTGTGTGTGCGTGTGTGTACTCACCTAATTGTGGTTGCAGGGGTCGAGACTCGGCTCCTGGCCCCGCCTGGAGAGAGAAAGAGGTACCCAGAGGTACCCAGAGGTACCCAGCAAGATACCCAGCAGAGACCAGGAACCCCAATTTTACAACTTATCAAGACTGGGTTCAGCAGATAACTTAAATATTTGGATGAATAACGATAAACTTATTATATTTTGTACTTAATTAAAACACAAAGGAATATTACTGAATTAAGAAACATCACATATTTTTCATTAGAAAAAATGGCCTTCAAAATGCCATTAAATAGTAATATACATTAAAAAACCATAAACGTACTCAAATTAGTTTTTTTAATGTTTTGTTAGTGAACCTCTGTCAAATTGATCTTAAATAATGATATATCACATATGTACATTGGACTATCATATGATTATGATTGTTAAAAGCAACTCAGACTTATTAAAATAAAAAAAAATAATTCTTTACTGACAATGTATATACATTAAAACTCTATCATAAATATTCAACAATATCCCACTGATGTATATTTATAACGTATCTGTGTAAAACAACGAATATGATACTGTGTATAAAATTGCCATCCTGACTTTTTTTTCTAGGTGTATTGCGAAAATAAATATTTTCATATGAACTATTCTGTAATAACACTTCTGCTTACATATTTATGAGTTACTATTTATTATGCATTCGTTTTTATATTTAAGTGAAAGAATATAAGTTTCTGAATGACGTCGGCGAGTACACAAGGTTGTGGACCTTGATGACCTGACATCTTAAACAATATTCATCAGTTCTCACCAAATTAATAAAGAAAGCCAAACAACTGTACTACTCCAGCAGATTCACTGACACAAGAGGAGATATAAAAAAAGGCCTGGAAAACACTTTCCCAGATTCTGGGCACCCACAAACTTAAAAAAAAACAAGAATATTGTCCCAACTAAACCTAATGAAACACCACTGCATCCCACTGATACAGCTAACAAGATAAACAACGACTTCTTCTCAAACATGGGATCTGATCTCGCCAGTAAAATCCTACGTACCAACACCCGTGCCGGGGACTACCTAGATGGGAATTTTCCAAATTCCCTCTATCTTGTACCAACTGAGCCCACGGAAGTCACCGCGATTATGAAGTCACTCAAAATTAACTCGGGGAATCTGTCTCACCTCCCACCATTATTATACAAGCGAGCGGCCCATGTCCTTTCGCATACTATTACATTACTTTTTAACAAGTGACTAGAAACTAGCACTTTCCCGACACTACTCAAGACAGCAAAGGTTACACCAATACATAAAGGTGGTGACTCTACAGATGTAAACAACTATAGGCCAATATCAAACTTACCATTGCTATCCAAAATCTTCGAGAAACTCGTGCACAGGAGACTATATTCAACCCTTGCCAATTTGGATTCAGGAAAAATAAAAGCACTAATGATGCAATTGTAAAAATTCTAGATCTGCTTTACACAGCATTGGAAAATAAGGAATATCCACTAAGAATTTTTACTGAACTGAGAAAAGCGTTTGACACAGTAGACCACGGCATCCTACTCCACAAACTTAACCATTATGGTATAAGAGGCCATGTGCTTGCATATTTCAAATCCTACCTTACTAATAGGTATCAGTATGTCACCATTAAAGACACAGCTTCATCAACACGGCCACTTGATACTGGAGTTCCGCAGGGAAGTGTCCTTGGTCCCCTGCTCTTCCTCGTTTACATTAATAATCTTCCAAACGTATCCCAACACCTGAAACACATTCTCTTTATTGACGATACGACTTATGTCATCTCTCACCCTAATCTTGCCACCCTCAACACCACCCTCAACACTGACAAAATCTACTACATTATGTTTTGTAGCAGAGCAGGTGTTGTGCAACTTAACATTAAGATAGACAACACTCTAATTGCCAGACATAATGAGGGCAAATTCCTAGGTTTATACCTCGACAACAACCTAAATTTCAGTACCCATATCCAACACATAACAAAAAAAGTATCCAAAACGGTGGGGATCCTCTCCAAGATACGATATTATGTGCCGCAAACTGCCCTTCTCACACTATACAATTCACTCATTTATCCATACCTCACCTATGCTATCTGTGCTTGGAGATCAACTGCAGCAACACACCTAAAACCAATAATAACCCAACAAAAAGCCGCAGTAAGAATAATCACTAAATCCCATCCCTGGCAACACCCCCCCCCACTCCTCATAGATCTAAACTTACTCCCTGTTCAGAACATCCACACTTACTACTGTGCAATTTATATCTACACTACCTTAAATTCCAATATTAACCTTGACCTAAAACGCTTTCTTGATAGTTGTGACAGGATCCACAGGCATAACACCAGACACAAACATCTCTATGACATTCCCCGTGTCCGACTAAACCTTTACAAAAATTCAATGTGTGGCAAAGGGCCTAAAATCTGGAACACCCTACCTGAAAAATCTAGAACTGCAGACACATTCATCACTTTCAAAACTACAGTTAGAAAACATCTCATCTCCCTGATACACCTCGTCAACTAACTATATGTAAACCACCTGGTTGTTCACACTTACACTCACTCACCCATTGACTATAAACACAGAAATACGAATCTTAATCTTAAAATAATGAATCCTAACTAGCCATAAGTTTGCCTATGATACTCCAATATAGACACTATGTATTGTGCCAAAACAAAAGCATTAACACTGCTAAACTCACAAATTATGATGTAGTCACTTAGCCTTAATACCATAACCTGTAAGAATTTAAAGCTAAGAATTAATCCGAGTCTGCCCGAAATGCCTAGCCATGCTAGGTGTCCTAGTGACCCCCTCTGTAATTAGTATTTTAAAAAATGTAAACCACACAATATCCAAAATCTGTAAACCCCTCATTGTAATCCTTATAGAGAATAAACTTGATTGATTGGTTGATATTCCAAAATAAAGTGATTAAATGTACTCTGCATCAGGATGATATATCAAAGAAGTAACGATGTTTGCTTCAGGAAAGTTGTACTCTGTAAAGGAAAGTCCTTTCAGGAAGGAATAACATTTTGTAGAAGTGAGTGTGGGGGAGGTGTGAGGCTGTGGGTAGAATGGAAGAGGTGTAAGCAGCTGGGATTAATAAGATCAAGATAGATGTTTAAAGCAGGTGGGGATAGAGTTTTGCATTGGTTGGTGCTTTTATTTAATAAATGTTTGAAAGGGGAAGGTAGCTAGGGAGTGGCAGAGATCATGGATAGTCCCTTTGTGTAAAGGAAAAGGGGAGAAAAGGGAGTGCTAGCCTGTTGAGTTTATCTGATAGGGTGTATGGTAGAGTTATTATTGAAAGATTTAAGGGTAAGACGGAGAACAGGATCACAGATGAACAAGGAGGCTTTAAGAAGGGTAGGAAATGTGTACACCAAGTGTTTAAAGTGAAGCATATAAGTGAACAGTATTTAGAGAGTGATAAAGAGGTTTACTTTGCACTTACGAATTTGGTTGCAAAGATGGGAATGTATGAGAGTATAAAGGTACCAATGCTTTTAAATGCGTGTGAAACATTGGTGATGAATGCTGCAACAGTGAGAAGGCTAGTGATGTCGTGTCTGATGGCAATGTGTGATGTGAATATTACACAGAAAATCCATAGCATGGAGATTAGGAGGTGCGGCGTTAATAAAAGTATTGTCCAGAGGGCTGAGGAAGGGTTGAGTTGTGTCGAGCATTTAGAGAGGATGGAACAAAACATAAATATGTAGGGGAGGGAAAGTAGTGTAGGGGTCATTCCATGAAGGGTTATAGGGAGGGGGTAAATGAGGTTTTGTGTGAATGGGGCTTTTATTTCAGCAAGGGCGCTTGAGCGTTTTACACAGGAGCAAGTGACAGCATATGTTTTTTTTAAGATTTAATTTGTTCCTGGAGTGTGGGCAGAGTAACATTTGTGAAGGAATTTAGGAAAACCAGTTTTCGGACTTGCGTGTCTGCACTCTGAAAATTTTGGCTTAAATAGCAACGCTCTTCTTGCCGAATTAAGGCATGCGAAAATTTGTGTTTGCAATAATGTCACAAAAATCATTCTGAGCCTAACGAAATAAATATATTTCATTGTGTTTGTTTATTAAATTATTGTTAACTTATCGAAAATATATTTAGTTTGATTAGGATAAATTAAATTGTGCTTGTTATAATGACGTCAGGCAAGTTTTCTAGGGTTCTTTTGGTACAAAATTATTAATTTTTACATTACCATAAATTAAATTTTTTTTAAACACATATGAGAAAAATTAAGAAAACTTAATTTTAATTGAGTTCTTGCTGATTGACCAATTTACATATTCGGCACGACATATATATATATATATATATATATATATATATATATATATATTTATATATATATATATATATATATATATATATATATATAAAAGAGGAGGCAGTTAGGGTAAGATATAAACAGCTATTGGAGGATAGATGGCTAATGAGAGCATAGGCAATGGGGTCGAAGAGGTATGGGGTAGGTTTAAAAAATGTAGTGTTAGAGTGTTCAGCAGAAGTTTGTGGTTACAGGAAAGTGGGTGCAGGAGGGAAGAGGAGCGATTGGTGGAATGATGATGTAAAGAGAGTAGTAAGGGAGAAAAAGTTAGCATATGAGAAGTTTTTACAAAGTAGAAGTGATGCAAGGAGGGAAGAGTATATGGAGAAAAAGAGAGAAGTTAAGAGAGTGGTGAAGCAATGTAAAAAGAGAGCAAATGAGAGAGTGGGTGAGATGTTATCAACAAATTTTGTTGAAAATAAGAAAAAGTTTTGGAGATTAACAAGTTAAGAAAGCCTAGAGAACAAATGGATTTGTCAGTTAAAAATAGGAGAGGAGAGTTATTAAATGGAGAGTTAGAGGTATTGGGAAGATGGAAGGAATATTTTGAGGAATTGTTAAATGTTGATGAAGATAGGGAAGCTGTGATTTCGTGTATAGGCAAGGAGGAATAACATCTTGTAGGAGTGAGGAAGAGCCAGTTGTGAGTGTGGGGGAAGTTCGTGAGGCAGTAGGTAAAATGAAAGGGGGAAGGCAGCCGGGATTGATGGGATAAAGATAGAAATGTTAAAAGCAGGTGGGGATATAGTTTTTGGGGTGGTTGGTGCAATTTATTAATAAATGTATGGAAGAGGGTAAGGTACCTAGGGATTGGCAGAGAGCATGCATAGTTCCTTTGTATAAAGGCAAAGGGGATAAAAGAGAGTGCAAAAATTATAGGGGATAAGTCTGTTGAGTGTACCTGGTAAAGTGTATGGTAGAGTTATTTAAATTTAAAGAATTAAGAGTAAAACGGAGAATAGGATAGCAGATGAACAAGGAGGCTTTAGGAAAGGTAGGGGGTGTGTGGACCAGGGGTTTACAGTGAAACATATAAGTGAACAGTATTTAGATAAGGCTAAAGAGGTCTTTGTGGCATTTATGGATTTGGAAAAGGCGTATGACAGGGTGGATAGGGGGGGAATGTGGCAGATGTTGCAAGTGTATGGTGTAGGAGGTAGGTTACTGAAAGCAGTGAAGAGTTTTTACGAGGATAGTGAGGCTCAAGTTTAGAGTATGTAGGAAAGAGGGAAATTTTTTCCCAGTAAAAGTAGGCCTTAGACAAGGATGTGTGATGTCACCGTGGTTGTTTAATATATTTATAGATGGGGTTGTAAGAGAAGTAAATGCGAGGGTCTTGGCAAGAGGCGTGGAGTTAAAAGATAAAGAATCACACACAAAGTGGGAGTTGTCACAGCTGCTCTTTGCTGATGACACTGTGCTCTTGGGAATTCTGAAGAGAAGTTGCAGAGATTGGTGGATGAATTTGGTAGGGTGTGCAAAAGAAAAAAATTAAAGGTGAATACAGGAAAGAGTAAGGTTATGAGGATAACAAAAGATTAGGTGATGAAAGATTGAATATCAGATTGGAGGGAGAGAGTATGGAGGAGGTGAACGTATTCAGATATTTGGGAGTGGACGTGTCAGCGGATGGGTCTATGAAAGATGAGGTGAATCATAGAATTGATGAGGGAAAAAGAGTGAGTGGTGCACTTAGGAGTCTGTGGAGACAAAGAACTTTGTCCCTTGGAGGCAAAGAGGGGAATGTATGAGAGTATAGTTTTACCAACGCTCTTATATGGGTGTGAAGCGTGGTGATGAATGTTGCAGCGAGGAGAAGGCTGGAGGCAGTTGGAGATGTCATGTCTGAGGGCAATGTGTGGTGTGAATATAATGCAGAGAATTCGTAGTTTGGAAGTTAGGAGGAGGTGCGGGATTACCAAAACTGTTGTCCAGAGGGCTGAGGAAGGGTTGTTGAGGTGGTTCGGACATGTAGAGAGAATGGAGCGAAACAGAATGACTTCAAGAGTGTATCAGTCTGTAGTGGAAGGAAGGCGGGTAGGGGTCGGCCTAGGAAGGGGTTTGGGGGGAGGGGGTAAAGGAGGTTTTGTGTGCGAGGGGCTTGGACTTCCAGCAGGCATGCGTGAGCGTGTTTGATAGGAGTGAATGGAGACAAATGGTTTTTAATACTTGACGTGCTGTTGGAGTGTGAGCAAAGTAACATTTATGAAGGGATTCAGGGAAACCGGCAGGCCGGACTTGAGTCCTGGAGATGGGAAGTCCCAGTGCCTGCACTCTGAAGGAGGGGTGTTAATGTTGCAGTTTAAAAACTGTAGTGTAAAGCACCCTTCTGGCAAGCAGTGAGGGGAGTGAATGATGGTGAAAGTTTTTCTTTTTCGGGCCCCCCTGCCTTGGTGGGAATCGGCCGGTGTGTAAAAAAAAAAAAAATATATATTATATATATATAAAATTATTATATTATATATTATATTTATATATGTAAGTAGTGTTTGAAGGCGGCTCAGCAGTCCCTTCTACAGAGCGTCCATTCCTGAGTGGCTCCCTTTCACACCTATATGCTAATGACCTTGACCCACCCACGACCCCCACCCACGACCCCACCCACGACCCCACCCAGAAACCCCCCTCAACCCCCCAACCTCAACCCCCCACCCTCGCGCCGACCCACCCGCGCCCCGGCGCCCCCACCCCCCCCACCCTTGCGCCGACACACCCGCGCCCCCATCCCCCCACCCGCGCCCTGCCCCCACCCTCGCGCCGACCCCCGCGCCCGCCCCCGCCCCCCGCGCCCGTCCGTTGTGCCCCGCCCGCGCCTTCTGCAGCGTCGTCCGGATCGCCCCCGCTCCCCGAATTTTTTTCCGATTTTTTCAAATTTTTTTTTGAATTTCATTTTCCTGTGCTCTCCTCGGATCAAATTTTTGAGGTTCCCCCCCCCTCCCACTTTCACCCCCATCCCCAATTTTTTTTTTCTCGATAATACAAAGACTCCAATTCCTCGGATCAAACTTTTCTCGAAATCAAAGTCTCCATCTCCTCGGATCAAGTTTTTTGGATTCCCCCCTCTGGGGGTAAGCATTCAAAATGGACTCACACTTGCATCCCAATTTTTTTTCTCGATAATACAAAGACTCCAATTCCATGGATCAAGGTTTTCTCGATATTACAAAGACTCTACTTCCTCGGATCAAGTTTTTTAGATTCCCCTCTCTGGAGGTAAGCATTCAAAATGGACTCCCACTTTCACCCCCCATCCCATTTTTTTTCTCGATAATACAAAGAGTCCATCTCCTTGGATCAAGTTTTTGGGTACCCCTCCTTCCACCCCCACATTCCTTGCTCCAATTCCTCAGATCAAATTTTTATCGAAATCAAAGTCTCCATCTCCTTGGATCAAGTTTTTCTCGATAATACAAAGACTCCATCTCCTTGGATCAAGGTTTTCTCCTCCATCTCCTTGGATCAAGATTTTTTGGATTCTCCCCTCTGGGGGGGGTAAGCATTCAAATGAACTCCTCCTATGGGGCATGGTACTTTCTCTTACTACAGGTCTAAACAAGTGTGACGTCACCCTACCTGTGTTTACTCGGCGGTCAGTGACGTCACGTGATGACCTCACACATACAGGCTGAATCTTGTCGACTTCCCCCTATGTCAGTGACGTCACGTGATGACCGCACACACAGGCTGAATCTTGTCGACTTCCCCCTATGTCAGTGACATCACGTGATGACCGCACACACAGGCTGAATCTTGTCGACTTCCCCGGACACATTTCATATACAACATAGGGAAAACATTTTCACTCTTAACCCGGGGAAAACCCAAATAAATTTCACATTTTTTTTTCCCTTAATACCCACAAATCCACAATTTCTTTAAATACAACAAAAGTCTAACTTTTTTCTCGTTTTAACTATTTCATCAGAAAAAGTCACCACAACACTTATAACCACTTTTCCATTAATTCACTAGTCACAATTTTACATATTACCAAGTTAATACACACACACACACACACACCGCACTTTACTTTGAACACCTTCATAAGTACTCCATAAATCATTTGGAATACTCACAAAAATACCTTTGAACATTTCCGAACCAATCACTGAAAAAACTTCCAAAATATCATTTTGAATACTCCCAAAAAAATTTGACATCTCTATTTATCTGCACTTACACATTTCATTAAATTACAACTAATCCCCCAAACTCCTCCCTCAGGCTCCAGACTTCACAAAAATTACCACAAAAACTAACTCATCCCCTTTACTTTGAACAGCACCAAAAAAAACAACATCAATTACCTTTGAATACTCCAAAAACATAATTCGAACACCCCCAAATCACCTCTGGGAAAACTCCCAGAAACTTCATAAGTACTCTTGCACATCATTTGAACACCTTCAAAAACACCTTTGAACATTTCCAAACAACACTGAAACATTCCAAAACACCCTTTGAGTAACTCCAAATACCCACTGAATACTACTAAAACACCACTGAATACACTCAAAACACCACCAAAATCACCATAAACTAAGATCAACACCACATCCCACAACACCCACAACCCACAACACCCAATCCCACATCACCCACAACCCCATCACCCACAACACCCACAACCCACAACACCCACACCCCACAATTTTTTTCTCGTTTTAACTAATTTTCATCAGAAAGTCACAAAAACAACAACCCACAAGGTTATAATCACTTTTCAACAAATCTAGTTCGACAACAACACCCACAACTACGTCATCACATCACAACCCAAACACCAAAACCCCCAAAATTTTTTCATGTTTTAACAAATTTATCGAAAAAGTCACATCAAAACCCCTTATAAACATCTTTTTGGGTATCTCTAGTTCGAAAAACTTTACCCAAAACCCACAACCCCCAAAAACCAAAAATTTTTCTCGTTTTAACAAATTTATCAGAAAAAGTCACATAAAACAACCCAAATTAACCATTTTCGCATCTCTATTTCGACAAAAACACCAAAAAACCCACAACCCCCACATCCCACAACACCCACATCCCACACCCCCCCCCCCCCCCACAACAACCCCCAAACTTTAACCATTTTTCGGTTTTCTGTTCGACAACAACACCACATCCCACCCCCCCCAAAACCCCACATCACCCCACCCCAAAACTTTTCCTTTTTATCTAATTTCTCAGAAAGTCACAACAACCCACTTATAACCCTTTTTTTCAGATCTCTAGTTCGACAACAACCCACAACCCAAAACACCCACAAACCAACCCCCCAAACCCCCCAAAATCCCCCCAAAATTTTTTCTCGCTTTAACTAATTTAATCAAAAAAGCCCCAACAAAAACCCCCACTTTAAATTTTTTTCAGCACCTCTAGTTCGACAACAATACCCACAACCCTCATCCCTCCCAAATTTTTTCACAATTTATTCGATACAAATTTTTCCCCCTTCTTTTTTGAATCTTAAGTAAACATTACAAAAATTACAAATTACTAAAATTCAAATATAACCTCTCCATACCCATCTCCTTGTACCCCACATAAATTGTATTAATCACAACAAACTATCTCACTCCCCAACTACTGAGACATGTTTCAAACCCAATTTATAACTTTTCAATTCTATTTTTTTTTTTAAAATATTCACACTTCCCTTTTATTTTCTAAAAACCCCCCCCCCATATTTCAAAATTTTTTTTTAATACAACCCCCCCCCATACCCCTCCATCTCCCCACATTTCTTCCATCCATTTTCCCCATCCCAACACACTCTTCTGAACACACACAAAAATCAATTTCACATCAAAAATGCTTTCACACCCTTAAAACCCACTAAAATCCTGTATCCAAGTATTCAAAAAAAACTCTATGACCACTTAACACACAAAACACACAACCACACAACAAACACACACCACCCAACCACCCCACACACATACATCACACACACACACATCAACCAACACACACACACCAATACACACACAACAACACACACACACACACCAACAACACACCCACACACACCACACACACACACACACACACACCAACCGCACTTTCTTTGAACACCTTCAAAACGCTCTGTCATCATTTGGACCCCCTTTTTCTCACCCACAAGCTTTATCATCTCATACAAAACAACCCCAAGTTACTTCGAACCTCTATAAATCATTTGAATACTCACATAAACACCTTTGTCATTTCCAAAAAAACTGAAGCATTTCCCAAAAATATTTAAATACTCGCAAATAAGTTTTTAATCTCTAATTTTATCTACATTACATATTTATTAAATTACAACTCATCCACCCGCCTACTCCCTCAGCCTCAGACTTGACAAAAAAACTTTACCCAAAAAAAATAATCATACATTTTGCATGGACATTTTACCAAAAATAACACAAAACACCCACACACACCACATTTACTTTGTACAACCCCCAAAAACAACTAAATTTACCTTTGTTACCCCAAAAACATAATTTGAACACATTAAAAAACATCATAAAACTGTTTTAAATTCCAAAACCCATTTTTTACTAAAAAAAGCCCCGATATGCCAAAAAACACAAAAAGTCACCAGAAAAAAGTTCAACACCCCCAAACTAACACCCATTTCATAGAAATCCCCTCAAATCATATCCCAAGTGACCCCACTCCCTAAAACCCGCTAAGATCGCAGAAAACACTTTTTTTATAACATTCACAAAAAAAATCACAATCACCAACCCATACAATATCAAATACACCCTCTCACTCCCCACGAACAATACCACACAGATCCTCCTCTTTTATTTGGCGTAGCAACGTCACACCCCACTTTTATTCTTTTAACTTACGAGAGGAAGTTACTTGTTTCAACCTTTTAAATCCCAATATCTAAGATCACCACTCAAGCTTTCCCAAAATTCTAAACCCCCCCCATAAGACAACATTTTTGTACACATTCTCTAAAACAAATCATAACGAAGATCACTAAAACATCTATACTTTTCAAAGATACAAAACATTTTATCTTCTCTAACTCACCACCAATTTACATTCTCTTCACACTTAACATTTCTTTAACGAAATTACACTCATCCCCCAAAACTCCTCCTCATTCCCCAGACTTTAAAATTTAGCACAAAAAAAAACAAATCATAAACTTATAATGAGAAATCCAAAAAATAACACACTGACTAATTTTGAACCAATCTAAAATCCCCAAAAAAACACCACTGATCATCTTCAAAAAATATCTGCAATCATTTAAACCCCCTTCAAAAAAAACACCATAAAACACTTCCGAATACCCCCAAAACGTACTGATTTTTCCCCAAAACACCAGACTACTTCCAAAACCCGTCAAAATCACCCGAATCTAAGTTAGCATCCCAGCTAACATCCTTTTATGAAATTCCCTCAAAACACTAAAACCAGAAATCCCCCCCCCATGGGGGCAAAAAAAAAAAAAAAAAAAAAAAAAAAAATTTGAACACAAAACCCAATACCAAACCTTGTCATGTCACCCCAAAATGAAAACATTTGTACCACTAAAATCTAAGACAAACCCCAACAACAATGCCCCTGTTACTTTCCCCAAAAAAACACTAATATACAGAAAACACCCTTTTTTTAAACATTCGCACAAAAAATCTATTTTACAAAATCCCAAGCGCACTCACCCACTACCCCCAAAAACACGATGTCACACCCCACCCGGCGAGGTCACTCCAGTGACGTCATGCCCCGGTGGTTTGTAACATTTACCCCTACATTTCTAAAAAACTTATCAAGACGATTTCCAAATTTTTAGACCCCATCATAATATCACAGAAAACCCATTTTTTTAATTATTTTCACACAAAAATCACCCTCACCCAAATTCTACGTTTACCGGATCTTCAACATCATCACCCAAAATCACCAAAATCTAAATCATGCATCTCAAAATACTTGATCATGAAAACACTTATTTTTTAAAAATTCGACAAAAAAAAGCTACACAAAAATACCACGACACTCCCACCAATTATAAAGTAAAATGGGCCCATAACACATCACCACAAAAAAAAACCCAAAAAAAATACAAGACACCCACAACTTATCTTTCAAACACAAAATTTAAGGGGAAAGAGGATACACACCAAATCTAAAAACATTCCCTCCAACTAAGACATACTCACCTTTAAATAAAACATACAAAAACCTGTACTTGACATATTGCGGTATGAATATTCATACCGATTTATCATTTCTACCTATGTTGCATATCACATTCCTCTCCCCATCATCCCCAACATCCTTCCCCTTTTTTCATCCGTAATCACTAGAGATGTTTTAACCCCAACGTCCTCATCATTAGGACCCGAGTTGTAGGTGGTGTTGGAGTGGTGATGGTTGCTCTGGCTCCTACGTCTGATGGGTCGTGGGTTAAAAATTTAGGTGATATACGGAGAATAAGGAAGGATTTTTTAGGGGATTGGATGAGGAAATTGTATGCAACATTAGTGAAAATGATAAATGCGGTATGAATATTCTACGCAAATTTGTCAAGTAAGGTTTTTGGTGTATGTCTTTGTTTTGGGGGGTATTTTGGGGCCCACACACGAATTTTTTTTTTTTCGTTCGATTTCTTTCATTTTTTTTGTACGTAAAGAAGACCTTTTAATAGTAAAGTGACCAAGTTTCAATAAAATAGCTCAAAAAAAAAAGAGAAAAAATTATTTTTAATTTACATATTGAAAATAAATTCGACTGGGACTTGGAGAAGCTGTTTTGGGATTTTCTACGCATAAAACAAAGCTAAACTTATTTCACGGTTAGCCCTTTTGTAATTTTCCTTTCTTCATTCTTAAAAAAAATAAAATTTTGTATGGTTTGACTTTCAGCCAAATATCTGACTTTTGCCCCCACTAAATTTAAAAACAAATTATGATATCTCAAAAAAACGATCCACTAGCTTTTAAAACAATCTTTTTTTTGTTCTCTGTGAATTTCATTACATTCCCGCTATTTTAACGAAGGTACGCTCAATATGTGAATAACTTACTTCCCCAGATAATCCGCGAAAAACCGGACCACCTTTTTTTTTTTTTTTTTTTGAGAAAAAAAACTTTTTTCGTTTATACTGCATTACAGTGTATATCATAGGGTTTAAACCTGTTTTGTTTTCTTTAATATAAGGACCTGGGGTGAAGAAAGAGAAGGGAAGCCCCCCTCTGAGAAAGGAAACTATTATTCCCCATGGGCACTCTGGGGGAAAATGCCATATATTTTTCATTCGGAGTAAATTTACCATACTTTTTTTGTTATTTAATTGTTTATTTGCATATTAGATCAATTGTGAAAAATAAAAAGCCTAGAAGCTATAATAGGTTATATTGAGCAATTCCCGGGCCCCCCCGAGACTGGGAAATTTTTTTATGACGTCAGCAAAAAAGGTGCGGGAGGGTTTTGGTTGGGTTGGAACCTACGTATAAGTCCCACCCCTGTATTTTAAAGCCAAAACGTCAATTATTTATTAAAAAAAATAATACAGAAAATAATGAAAAAAAACGGAAAAAAAAAAAAAAAAAAGGCGAGGGTGAGCACACCTGTCGCGGGTGGTGACTACCCCCGGTGTTTTAAATGAATAAGAACAAAGAAATAAGAACGAAGGAAAAACTGCAGAAGGCCTACTGGCCATGGGGCAGGTCCAAGTTCTCCTTT